>JAVMSB010000112.1:0-89943 GCA_031761475.1 Penicillium pancosmium | reverse complement strand
GGGTGGGTGGGTCGATCGCAGAGACGACAGGAGGGGTGTGTCTTGGAGGATGAAGACCGGTGGTGAGGACTCCAGGAGGTATTCCCAGCCGTATTACCAGAGAAAAATAGGGGAGGGCGAAGGCACGAATGATTCCAAGTAGACGGTGTGGCCGTTGGATCGGCATAAAAAAGGCGGACTCAACGTTTCTCCTTTCCGGGGCTGGGCGGAGTCCGCGACAGGGCGACTGGGGGGGAATTCCTTCTAGAAACCTGGTGGAATGCGGTATTGATTGACATTCCCGCAGCCCCATTTTGAAAAATCTAATTAATTAATTCCCCGAGATACGAAATTGGCAATTTTATTACCCCCTCCCCCTTCTCATGCACGTCGGGTTGTTATCATGCATCGCAGTATGGAGTAACACAGGTACGACATGCAGGGCTTGATGACAGGCACCAAGATCACTACACAGCGTTCTACAAGTATGTTGTACTGCAACTCATACTTTTCACACAGCCTCTACGGGGAGATTGAAGTATCACTTAGTAGTAGATTGAATCATTTCATATTGGTATCAAGCGGGAATTTTTAAGCAGACCCGGCTAAACGTAAGTTTTTTCTTATCACGTCACATCGTAAGTAGCCATTTACTGCTGGCTGGGGTCCTTGGTGAAGCGGAGGTAACTGCAGCCATATTAGTATTAATTGTTCAATAGCATTGGGGAATGCTTGAAGAGATTAGACTTACGGCTTGACAACGCGAACCTCGCCGAACTTCTTCTGGGCATCCTCGGTGGAGACGGGGGGAGGGATGACGACATCATCACCTGGGAGCCAGTTGATGGGGGTGGTGACACCCTTCTTGTCGGTGAGCTGAAGAGCATCAACAACACGGAGGACCTCAGCAGTGTTACGGCCGGTGGAGGCGGGGTAGGTCAGGATGAGGCGGATCTTCTTGGAAGGGTCGATGATGAAGACGGAGCGGATGGTCAGAGCCAGACCCTTGGAGTCGACGTTGGTGGTGTCCTGGTAGTCGACCATGTCGTACTGGTAGGCGACCTTGCGCTCGGGGTCGGAGATGATGGGGAACTTCAGCTGGGAGCCGGAGACCTCATCGATATCCTTGATCCAGCGGTGGTGGGACGAGGTGTCGTTGGCGGAAAGACCAATCAGCTGGACACCACGAGCAGTGAACTCGGGCTCGAGCTTGGCGAAAGCACCCAGCTCGGTGGTACAGATGGGGGTGAAGTCATCGGGGTGGGAGAAGAGGATGGTCCACTTGTCGCCGATGAAGTTGTGGAAGTTGATGGGACCGTTGGAGGTCTCGGCATCGAAGTTGGGGGCAACGGAGCCCAGGCGGAGACTGATGAATGAAGGTCAGTAAGTGGTTGACATTATGCAGGTGCCATTGGGATAGAGGGGGGAAGGGAGACAGGGGAGACAATGGCAAGCTGGCATAGCACAGCATAGCTCATAGCTCGAGGTGTTGTATAGTATAGAGGTTAACGTACGGAGGAGCACGGTCAGCAGCCATTGTGAATGATTGAGGATGGAGATGGAGAGATGGAAAGATGAAGAGAGGAAGAAGAAGAGGAAGCGAAGATGAAGAAGGAGGGGAAAGGGAGCATTCAAATAGGCAGGAACCAAAAGGAACCCCAGCAACCCAAGCAACCCCTCCAACGCGCACACCATCGTACCTTCCGTCTGAACCACAAGTGATCGACTTACCTCATCCGGCACTCGTCATCACGCAATTGCCCACCGCCCGTGGCAGAACTCCTGTCATTGGCTACCAGTCAAGTGGGCTGTTTAGTGCGAACCTTTCTGCCTGAATGCCTGACTGCACCTTAACACCTTAACTGGATCAGGGGTCTGGTCTCCTTAGGTCTCTTAGGTACCCCAAGTTGAACATCTCTATATACTCCCCTCTACTCCATGCTTCTCTATATATCCCCCTCTATATTACAGCACTCATAGATAGCACATCCAGAATACCTTCCTCCCCCATTTCAACTATAGTTTACCCTTTCACCCACCCCTATCGGCCGACTATTCCAACCGTCAGCCAAATCGGCCGACAATCCCCCACATGGAGCCAATGGAGACAGGACCAGATGGCGCAATTCCACACTCTCTCTTCGTCGCGCATTAATCAGCTCCAATGCGAACGTAGATCGGCGGGGTCTCAGCTGCAACACGATTCTGATCTAGCCAATGAACAGTCGAGTCTAAACCAGTCCTCGGACCGACTGCATTCGTCCTAAAGGTCCCCCTGTCAAGGTCAAGTCCAGGATCGGAGGCTTTGATGATGCTGCGAGAGCGGAGACCCACTGAGGTGGGGCCTTTCCACGAGCTTCTGCGCTTCCCCGGAACTGTCTTCACCTGTATAACCGAAGAGTTTAAAAGCCGTACAGTTTATCTGGGGCAATAATATTGAGATAAAATAAGATAAAATAGAGCTTCTATATACTAACTCCTCGTCTAAGAGTTAATGGTACTGTATGTATGAAACCCCTGTTTAAGCGTGTTAGAGAATAGCTCATCCTCAGAGTACACATTCCTAAACAAGGACATGTATATCCCCACGTTCCAAGAGTGCGCCTAATCCTCCCGGCGGCCCACAGCCAGCACTCGCATGGGGGATCAGTTCAAGTTCTATACATAGATACTAGCAGTATAACATCGGCTCATTACAACTCCCGGTCGATAGCCCGGGCGCCGGGTGTTCCTCTGGCATCCGAGTCAGAACACCCGAAATATATATCCACGTGCACCTTGTTATTCCATACTAGAGTCTTCTATTATGGAATCAGATCATCCACTGTGCCTAGGCCCGGGTGAACTTGAACAATCTAATATTGAAATCTGCCAATATTTACATTCTTGCGCGTGTGGATGCATGGCCATAGAGACTGGATCTCAGAAACCGACGGTATCCCAGAATCCTCATTCCTTACGGTTCCTAATGACAGGACGACCATCGGGCATACTCACCTTAGGACCAGTACTAGTACTAGTAGTAACTGCTCTCGCGCTATGAGTGGCCTTGCTGCAAACCACTACTGGCCCTGGCAGTAGTAGTCGACTTGATTTGAATGAAAATCCCATGGCTCCCAAGACGATCGGGACCTAATAATGCTGACATATTCAGCGAGCGGAGGGTTTCAAATCGCCAAAATGAACATAGAACTTCTCTGAGATGCGTGCGGTCTAAATAAGCGGACATGACAGCCAACAACTCGAGAAACTGGCAGCCTAGCGCTATCCGTATTGCAATGTCTTCATTTTGGTGCACATTGCGTTTGTCTTGGCCTCCGCCAAGCCGCCCCAAATTTCCCCATGACAATAGATTGTACAAGACTTCCAAATGGAATTTCCGATAACAAATTGCACGTTATTTTCTACAGAACCTTATAGCGCACCGATTTTATTCGTTTTTGTTTTCGTTTTTCGTTTTTCATGATCGCTTGTTGGCAGTCCAAGCAGCACCACTTCTTCCAAGCACCATTTCCAACCCTGTCCAAGTTCTTATCAAGCTGCTCGCAAACCCCGGAACTGACTTTGAAACAAAAAGCACATGGCCAAGACCCTGGTATAGGCTTATACCGCCAAGCGTGGAGAATGTCCCAAAAACACTCCGAGTCCCTAACCAACTTGAATACCCCTCTAGCACATCATAGCACATCATGGCACCCAGCGCTATCGCCATTCCAAGCCATGCAGCAAGGGTCTTTTCGGCAGATAATAAAAAAAGCATTATAAATGGCGATTTACCGGCGGTTTATATTTCATTTTCCCTTGACTTTCTTTCTTTGACGAGACAAGTGCAAACATAGTCAACATAATCGCATCGCGATCGCGTCTTATAGAGCGAGATGAGCGCCATAGAAGGAAAGACCACCGCGGTATCCACGGTTGGTGAGACTTTACCGCCGCAAGAACGTAAGAGAAGTTATGGGACTCTAGAGCCGGATGGAGAAAATACCGACGCAAATAATCCATTCTTGGATCAAGAAGTCGCAGAGTATTGGAGGACGGTCTATGAAAAGGCGCAGTATGAATGTCGCCATGTTTTTGATCCTTCACTCACTTGGACGGCTGAGGAAGAGAAGGCCATAGTGAGAAAACTTGACTGGAGAATTTGTTTATGGGCTGTATGTGACTGCTTGATTTCCCCTCAACGCAAGATATGACAACTAATCGCCGTTCTCTTCTTTGACAGTGTGTTATGTTCTTTGCGCTGCAGGTTGATCGGGGCAATCTCGTTCAGGCGGTTTCTGATACTTTTTTGACCGATCTTGGGTTGACTACCAATGGTGAGTTCCACCCATGGACAGATCTTTAGATCAAGATAGTGCAAAGGATGGCTGTTGGCTTCTTGGACCCGGAGAAATATTCTAAACGTTACCTTCTAGACTATAACTACGGCAACATCGCCTTTCGACTGTCATTTTTGGTCGCAGAACTACCTTCGCAGCTTGTGTCGAAAAAGCTCGGACCAGACCGCTGGATTCCTGTCCAGATGGTGCTCTGGTCTGTGGTGGCTATAGCGCAGTGCCGGCTGAGCGGCAAGACATCGTTTTTCGTTACGCGATGCTTGTTGGGTGCACTAGAGGTAAGTCCGATGAATGAGACGTCGTTACAACTTGCTCATCAGCTCTACAGGGTGGGTTCATTCCCGACATCGTCCTTTGGCTCTCTTATTTCTACACTGCCCGAGAGCTTCCAGTTCGGCTGAGGTATGCGCAGCACCCTCCCCGAGTCTCATATCCAACTAACAATCAATAGCTTCTTCTGGACATCACTTTCCGTCACCACGATTGTAACATCCCTCCTCGCCTTCGCAGTTTTTCACCTAAGCGGTGTACACGGAATGGCCGGCTGGCAATGGCTCTTCCTAATCGAAGGTTTAATAACTCTCTCAATCGGACTCGCATCATTCTTCATGATGCCAGCCTCAGTCGTCCAAACAAAGACCTGGTTCCGACCAAAGGGCTGGTTCAGTGATCGCGAAGTCGCGATCGTAGCGAATCGAGTTCTACGCGACGATCCGTCCAAGGGCGATATGCACAATCGACAAGCCATCACTCCGACAAGACTCTGGAGCGCGATCAAGGATTACCACATGTGGCCCATCTACCTCATTGGCGTGGTGGCGTATATTCCACAGTCGCCGGTCAATTCGTATATCACTCTTACGCTCCGCTCGGTTGGGTTTGATAAGTTCCAGACTAATCTTCTCACGATCCCGGCGAGTGTGTTCCATATTATCAATTTGCTTATTATCACTTGGGTGGCCAGTAGACTCAATTCCTGGTCGTTAGTCGCGATGTTCCAGGGGCTTTGGACTTTGCCTTGTCTATTTGCTTTGCGATTCTGGCCGGATGTCATCTCGAATGCCTGGGGCACATATGCCGTAGTCACTGTGCTATTGAGTTACCCCTACTGTCATGGTATGTAAAGATAAACCCCTTTCCACGGATATAGTATACACATACTGACTTTGATAGCAATCGTGGTTGCATGGGCATCCCGAAACTCAAACAACGTCGGAAATCGTTCCGTTTCAGCAGCGCTTTACAACGTAAGTCTTCGCGTGGTGTCTATCTGGAATTACATAGATGCTAATTTACCACACAAACTACAGATGGCAGTTCAAGCCGGCGATGTGGCAGCCTATTTCATCTACCGTGACGATGACAAGCCTAAGTATCGACGAGGAAATACTTCCCTCATCGCAATCAACATCCTCGCGATTGCACTGTTTCTCGGAGCCAAGGCGTACTACGTCTACGAGAACGGACGAAGGGAGAAGATCTGGAACCAAATGTCAGAGGAGGAGCGAAATGAGTATATCAAGAATACGGATGTACAGGGAAGCAAGCGGTTGGACTTTAGATTCGCCCATTGAGTCCACCTTAGGCTGCAACCAAAGTTGAATGCGTCATATTATTCCAAATAAAGAAGGCAGGCACGTCTACCTTGTCAACAATTGCTGGCAACTGTCAACAATAAAAAACACGTAGCGCAGCCCGCGCCTTCCATGTAACTGGCTTAGGCCCATTCACATATAGACTCGGAGGCTCTTCCCCTCCAAAAACAACTTTCTCTCCTTTTCGCTTACCCCCCATACAAGCCATGCTCCTTGTAATTATGACGATGTTGGGTTCGTCTTTGAAATTGACCATATCGAGTCTAGGGATGGTCCTCTCCTGTCACTGCTCTGTTCAAGACTTCTCCGTTCAAGCCTGCGCCGTTCAAGGGCTTTCGCAATTTCTGGGATGAGGAGAACTCCGGTCAGTCATTCTGCGAACGCCAGAGTTTGAATGATATGTATCGCTACGGAGGCTGAACGGCACTACTGGAACCGATACTGCAGAACGCTTCTGCGGAGTGAAAGCTACAGTTGCGCCCTGTCCGTCGGGGGAGAAGAAGAAGGGAAACAAGAGCCGCAAGAAACCGCCGCTTGCAAAAGATGACCGGGTCCGCATTAGACGATCCCGCGTGTATTCTTCGAGCATGGTTGGATATTGGAATGTATACCAAACAGACAGGGAATGCGATATTTCCTGTTGTTCCAGAAGCTTCGGTAATCCGTTCCCCGAGATCTCCATAGTTTATCGATATGTATTGCTTACCCAAATCGAATAGACAATTGGGGTTCAAGGGCATTGCTGCCGCCATTGCTTTCCAACCCTGCCCCCCCCCTCCCCCGAGAAAAAGCAGGAACTTCCGTCTTCCCTCCGCAAGAGAGGAAGTAACAGCAGACTGGACCAGATAACCATCATCCTACTAGGACTAGACTAACGCCACAATCCCGGTAATCGAATTGGGCGTCCTGGAGTATATGGACGATGAGCAGAATAAGGAAGCGTGAAGATTCTCTTCGGGAATCAGTTAGAGACAAAATTATGTCCCTAGAACCCTGCTTGCGATGCCATCGCGCTGGATACGTTAGCCATGGCTACAATCAAGTGACTGTTGCGCTCAGGACCCCTACCTTCCCCCGCGAACATGACATGGAGAACAATGGAGTCTTCTTCGCTAAAGCGCAATGGAATGCAAACGACTTAGGTCCACTTGGCGTGGGCATCGCGAGTGCCCCGGCAGTTGTCAAACAGCCCTACATGTGATGGGAAATGGTTCTGGCACTCGCTCAATGGGGTTGAGGATTTGGAGATTTGGAATACCTCATCTTCACCTCTCAGTAACATGGCGTACCCCGAGGACCAGGATCCGGAACTGTTATGGAAGCAGGTACGGACTAAGAACCAGGCCAGTATTTGAGATAAGAGTGACTTAAAGTATGGGACACCTTACCGATAATTCAGTTTCCAGGAGATGGGACGGAAACCCAAAGCTTCCGGAGGCTGGGGTGCCCTCGATCGATGTTAGCCCGTTGAAGATTGATGTACATGATTCTCGCATTGTTTAATTCTACTACTTTTCAAAGCTTGAGATACAATATTCCAGTGTTTACGACTCCTAGAATGTATTTCCAACAGTATATTGCTTTCGATTTGAAATTTTGTGCTAGTTACACCTAGGTCGTGCTGAGCCACTAGCAAGTAGTGAGTTGATTCTTTACCTCAATTTCTTGTCCGCCTCAAAGTTGTCCTTGATCAGGGAAGCAAATTGCTCGTCCTTGAGAACTCGAAGTCCCGTAACTGCCATTCCTTTCCCGACACCCATGGCTGCTTTATGCGCCTCAAGAGTCCCCGCTGCATCTCTGAATTCCTCCGTATGTAAACCAACACCAGGTGCCGTCGGGATACTAAAATTTCCATGGAAAGATGGTACTTCGTAGCTCACATTGCCTGGGTAAATGCGTTAGTCCTGGCCTCAAGAAACCTTTGAAATAATCTGGCGAATACCCATATCGGTGCTGAATGCACTGAGAACTTTATTCTCCAAGTTGCAAACAAACTTCCGTTCCCATTTCTCCATGGCATCGGCGAATTCCGTACATAGGCCTTCGTTTGGCCGAATATCGGTATAAGGAGCCATCCTGTGAGGGTTGATTAGCAATTGTCTTAAGAGATTGTTATGGCAGGCCTAGGGATCAGTGCTATCTCCACTTACGCCACGCTAAGCTCCATGGTACATCCGGTCGCGGTAGCTGAGCCCTTGAAGCAATCTTCGACACGGGCCTTGAGTGAGTTCATCTGTGCCGCCGTTTCCGACCGCACATTGCATCGAATCCTGCTTCTTTCCGGAATGACATTGTGTGCCGTACCCCCTTCCGGCATAATGATGTTGATACGATCGCTCGGTCTGATGTGTTGTCTAAGCAGACCAACCGCCGTATAGGACAATGTTGCAGCGTCCAGGGCGTTAATACCTTCCCAAGGTGTTGCCGCAGCGTGAGAGGGCTTCCCAATAAAGGTGGCATTCACACCACAAGCCGACAGACACGTACCATAGGATATTCCAGCAATCTCCGGACGGGAGTGATCAACCGGGGGTGTAGGGTGAATCATCAACGCGGCATCAACATTCACGAAGGCACCGGCCTCGATCAATTTCAATTTTCCGCCACCTCCTTCTTCAGCGGGACAACCGAGTAACTGGACTCGGCCCGGAGAAGACGATTCCTTCATCGCTGCGACGGTTCCCAGGAAAGCCGCGATAGATGAGACTGCTATCAAATTATGGCCACAACCATGTCCGATCTGAGGCAATGCATCGTATTCCGCACAAAATGTCACGATCCGACCTCCTTGCCCGTATTCAGTCAGAAACGCAGTCTGCAAGCCGAACGCATTTTTGGTAACTCCAAATCCTCGCTTTTCGAGAAAATCAACAATGACGTCATGAGCTTGGAACTCCTCATAGCACGTCTCTGGATTGCTATGGATCTATCGTATGTTAGAAATGGTTGTCAAACAGTTATTCTATTTCGATTGATTGAGGTTGGACTTCCGAAGCGTACCTTTGCGTTGATGACGTGGAGGTCTGCTTCATGGCCGTTCACCGCATCGGATATTTGCTGGGCAGTGGCACTGAGCGAGCTGGGTCTCGATATGGCCTCCATGATGAATTCGATCTGCTTGAATATTTTAACTTGAATATTCTCGATGTTGCCCCTGTTTTGTTCAAGTTGAAGCCTTGAGCTATGTGGTTGAATTTATATCGTATCGAAGATGGACTCGGCTTTCCTTTAGTAGCTTCGGACCTAGAGCCGTCCGCGAGTCAAGATAGACCAACAAGCGTCCTTTCAAGGAAGATTCGGATTGCAGAGAAATGGAAGGAGGATTCTGAGGAATGAGATCAATGTTGATTTCGTGGATAGAAAATCGATCTTTGGTTGATGCGGTGAATGAAATCGCATCGTTCGGCAATAAGCGGACGCCCCAGGCATGAAATGCGGGGTTGAGCGCTAACCCACGCCAAACTTTCCTACAAGATTATTGTTGCATATCCAAGTGCTGGAGGCGTTAAACTGACACTAACAATCAAGGGAATTTCCGGTCAATTCTGGTGGTATCCAGGTATTTTTACTAGTAGTCACAATTTCCGTCTGCTAGAAACATATAGGAACATGCTGCCAGTGGGTATCGCATAATGATCACGCCTTGAACAAAACCCGAAAATACGAATAGTAGCCCTTGTCCCCCCCTGCCAGGGTGACGCAGGTAGAACGGGTTCATATTTCCCTCAGTCCCATCCAGTGGGCAGCCAGCCGCTACTTTGAAAATTGGAGGTCTGGCACCTGAGTCAGTATTTAGTCCCCTATAGTTTTTATATGATCGTATTCGAGATTTGCCTACTAAGGATGGGTACAATCCAGACATGAAAAAGATTTTGTATTATAGATTGGTATTCATTGCATGATGTACTAGTAACCGGCCCCACATTAAATTTCTACAATATTAATTGGACCCTCGCTTCGCTAAGAGGGACATCGAGCTTGGTGGCGGCCTTTTCTCGACGTCGGTTACCATCCCATCTGGGCTTCGTGCGGCGCTGGAATCCGCGTCGATGGCGGCGTTTGCCAATGACCGGGGGTGGTTGGACGGTCTTGACAGCCTGTTCGATGTTGGATAAGAGCTAGATTGTTTAGTAAGATCAAGCATCAAGTGAAGCTATGCTAAGTAGACAGCTGACCGGGCCGATAGATGGACGGCCTTGTCCATGACCGCTAGCGTCAGCTTCAGGCTTACCCCTCTCCATTGCGTATCTCTGCATCATATGTTTTAGTGCATTTCCTTGGCCAAGGCATAGAGCATGCGTGACTATCTACTCACTGGTTGGTTGGTTGGAGGGGGAAGAAATTGAATGAACAGAAAAGGAGCAAAAGAAGCAATCGAAATGGAGACGTCGTAGGTATGGGTAAATTTGGAACTCAAAGTTGAAAAAGGAGGAAACCTCAAGAGGGTAAGAATGTATGGTATATAGCATAGTATAGGGATTTAGAGACCACAAGGAAGGTGCGGCCCCCGGAGATCACCCCATTCTACTCTCCCGATTGGACAACCCCGTGTACTAGTATGATTCTCAATTCTGATTCGCCAGGTCATCAGCATGTTCACCATGATCTACCAGTTGATGTTGAGTCAGGCTGGTTCTCTACTTTCATTAGTTCAAAAGACGCGTCACTCTTGTAGTTGATCTATTTTCCTGGTTTGCTGATGCTCAAGGCCACACATGCCTGCCTCAACGGTCTCCAGCGCCTTCATATAATGACATTGGAAAGGCTATGGAAGGAAAGGTTCAACTTGGTAGACCACTGGATGATGTATCATATATTGAGAGGTAAGCAAGATGTAATTAAAGAATAATAGACGGGAAGGCGAGGCATATATAGCGACAACGTAGTCAAACAATCGTATGAGATGCGCCCTCTTACCAAATGGCAAATGTCAAACGCAACACTGACCCCTGTTGCGAAGCTTGATAAATGAGAAGCAAGACTAAATGGTTAGATGGTAAACCCCTGAGGGTGACGCGTTTTGTATCGGACGGCGTAGGAATTTGCACTATTAGGTGGCCAAATTCACCCACAAAGCATGGCCTCTTTGATACCAAATTCCGCGTATGAATTATGCAGATATATTAGAAACAAGACGCCAAAGGCTGAAGGCAATTGGGGCTAGTCAATGGGAGGAAAGGAATCTTGAAGTTATCGGCTATGTTAAAGTGACAGTTTAATAACTCAGAGTGCATCGAGTGCTACGAAAGGAACCACGGTCCATCAGAATGGCGCTGTCTTCATCATGTGCAGTTTGAAATTGCAATGTGTTTTTCAAAGTCTCTGCTCCTCAATTGGATCGCAGTGGACTCGCCTGGTTTTGCACGGAACGGCCCGATACCAATTCCTCATCGTGCCCGAGGCCGCGAAAATGCCTCAAGATTGGTTGGCAAAAAGCAATCAGTCTCGGTGGACTTGATTTTCCTTGTGAATTTCAGGACCTACCGCAATCGTCATCCAGTTGTTGCTCATGTAACACATATCTACTCGTTCAGTGTTCGCGTTGGTTGGTGCAGTTGGTTACTACCAGGCTGCTTACGAAAATAACGAACGAACCCTTCGAATTTTTGATCAGTTAGATGTTTTGGAGATTTAAATTCAAATTCCAGTCCCTAAATATTCCTAAATACCGTACTAATCGACAATAATAGGCCGGAACCTCCGATGATACCATAGACAGCTGCAGAAAGCGCTAGATTCCGGAACTCTCGGCAATCAAGTTTGAAGAGTTCGGCAGGCTGTCTATAGCAGAGCGATTGATCTGGTCGATAGATTGAAATCCAGCCTCTTCCATCAAAATATCAAACTCTGCCAACAAACTCTTCAAAACATGACGAACACCTAAGCCACAATCAATCATTAGACACTCAATTATCATTTGCGGGTTGTAGAGAAACCTACCATGTTCGCCAGCTATGCTAAGCCCCCAAATCCACATGCGGCCGATGAAAACGAACTTAGCCCCCAGCGCAATAGCTTTGAAGATGTCGGCAGCGCTTCGTACACCCGAGTCGAACATAACCTGGAAACATTTATTGTGAGCAAAAAAGTGGAAAATGGCGAAAGAAATAACTCACGTAAATATTGTCGCCCACAGCATCGACAATTTTCTCTAGGGCATCAAGGCTTGCGATAGCGCCATCTACCTGGCGGCCAGCATGGTTCGTCACAACGATCCCGTCAATTCCCCTACAAGACCGAGGCCATTAGCGAGCCCATCCAAAAGGCCATCCACACCCGAAGGCACTCACATCTCAACACATTTCTGAGCAGCTTCCACGCTTTGAATTCCCTTCAGACAGAACGGTCTCCCGCCACTAATGCGCTTCCATTGCTGCATCGTCCACTGGACCTTCTCCCAGGTATGAGCGCGACCATGCCAAATATTCTCATCTATCCATTTGGCACCAGCCTCCTTGGGATTTTTCTCTGGGTCAATCCCGGCCTCTTCCAGCCGTTTCAGGAATACCGGATCATTCAAAGCAATGTCTCCAGCCCCGTGGTCGTGGTAGAAGGCATAGTTCCCGGTGAAAACGTCATTGTGTCGCCACCCCAATGACCAAGTATCAGTCGTCAACATGCAAGCATCGAAACCCGAATCCCAGGCGCGCTGTAGCATAGAAATACACTGCTCGTCATCGTGACTTTGGTAAAGCTGGAAAAATCGTGGACCCTGGTTGTTGGCCTTTCCCACGTCTTCAATGCTGTAGCTGCCGGCGGAAGAAAGGCAGTATGGGAGGTTCAGCTCCTCGGCGACTTTCGCGACCGACAGTTCACCCGTTGGATGGTAGATTCTGTTTATTCCGATCGGTGCGAATCCCAATGGAGCAGATACTTTGTGTCCGAAGATCTCGGTCGCCGTGTCTCTGATGTTGGTGTCAACTAGAGTTCGTGGGATGATTCGGTGGCGGTAGAATGCTTGGCGGTTGGCTAAGTGTGTCCAAGAAAGTCCTGCATTACATGAGGAGTAGTACCTGGAAGGGTCGTTAGTTGAAAGGTTGTTCTCGCGTCATGAACGATGTTCTCGGACTCATTGATAGTGCTTACCATCCCGCGAGGGAGAGCTTCTCCTTTGCCAGTTTTTCGATTTCGGCTGGATCTATTCGATTCAAGCGATAGTGGTCAGTCTAGATATTAGAGGACTAGATACAAGACATGGTATGCATACCTGTGTTGAAAAGAGGATATTCGCCATTGTTGGTGTTCCAAAAGGCGTCACGCCGGTAGAGTGACCATTGCGGAGTTGTTCGGGTCTTGATGTTTGGGTTGTTTGGGTCTGACATTTTGTTTGATTTGCCAACTTCTCTGCATGGGCCCTGACGATATTTATATGGGAACGGGGTTGTATTATTTTCGGATTCTCGACCGAGAAGTAGGTCACACTATCCGGAATTGACAGAGGCCGCAATATTGGTTCGTGATTCACGGCTCCAGTTTTAATGACCAATAGGGGACCCCAAGTTGACCCATCGCCACATGTTTGTATGCTTAAACTACAGGTATGGTTTTGTGACTTCCGTTTGCAGGATTGAGACAGTGAATCAAGTTATGGGAGATAATCCGCTCCAAATGACGATTTTCAGCTTTCCAGGAGCTAGAGACAAGATACTCAGGTCTGGTTCACTCTAGTGAGTTTTACTTAGGATACCCTCACAGTAAACCCGCTGTGGGAGCTTGTCTAATGCAATCTTATGGTGGGACTACTTCTCGGCCGACTGAATGATATCAGATCGAGAGGGTTGATGATCACCGTGGGACACAAAAGTGGACCCGGAGCTTGTATACCCTCACCTTGCAACATTCGACACGACTCCCCAACTCCCCAATATGAATTTTACTGCATCCTCATATGCTACTCCTTCAATTGAGAGGCTCAAATATGGCGAGGCTGCTTCTTAATAAAGGAGCCAAAATCGAATCAAAAAATGGTGCCAATCAGACTCCTATGCTCCTGGCTGCTACACAGCCATTTGGAAAAGTGGTAAAGCTACTGCTTGAGACAAGTGCCCGATTGGAGGTAAGAGACAGCCAGGGCTTCGCGCCACTAATTCTTGCTGCGAGCGAAGGGAATTTCTTCGTCGTACAGTTGCTTCTTGAATACGGAGCCAGGATCGAAGCAAGGGGGAGAGAGGGAGAAACGGCACTACTCAAGGCAATCGCAGGGAGCTACTTGGATGTAGTGAGTTTGCTCTTTGGAGAGCGGGGCCAATTTTTAAAGAAACGGTTTCCAAATGAGAGTTTATCCTCTCAGATTGGCTCTTGCAAAGGCGAAGGCGCCAATCGTGTCCTTAATACGCAGGGTCTGATATTGATTCTGAAACAGAGCCGGACAATGATAAAAGCACTTTCCAAACTCACGATATCATAGTACCATCTTTCAAAAATATTTCTCGGGCCTCTTTACTACCTTCAGGTCAAAGGTCAGGGCATTCGGAAAAACGGCATGGCTCTATTGCCGGCAACATTGACATCGGATAGTTACCTTTCTTCTGTTGAATTCTATGTGCGAACCCGAGAGCCATCAAAGCACCTTGATCCTGATCAGAATGCGAAATCTTCAAGCTCGGTGACATATTCAGAATCTAGGCAAGGCTCTGCAGGTACACAGTCTAGCAGTACAAGTTCAAGGGAGCGATGACGAAGGCGATGTAAGAAAAAAGCGGGGGGAAGGATCGGTCTCAACGAATTGAGTCAGGCAGAGAAACAGCCCCAAATGTTTTGAAACTATCTGGAACAGTTCGATCATCTCGCAATGGCGAAAGCACTGGCGCTGGAAGCTGGAAAAGGGTTTGCAAAACCCAGGCTCGACCTCAACGTGAACTCTTCGGGATGTTTCGTGATAAAAAGGAGAATTTTCTTGAAGCTTCAAATGAATTAAATCTGGCCTAAATCAATAATAGTATTACTATGAGAGGCCCGAGGTTTCACTGCGATTGAATGGCATTCCAAGGTTGGTAAGTTCATGCCCTGGAGTTTCATTGCCAAATTCCAAGTTCCACTGCCAACACTATTATCTATTCCTGCCAGTACTACTATTACTGCTTTTACAATTAATAGAGCTTAAATGGTTCTCTGACAGTCGTCAAAATATCTTTTTCCCTGCTAAGTACTACTACTAGTACTAAAGTTCGTAACCATGGCTTCCACGGTCAGATATATAGTTGTACCATGACTACTGCAAGTGACATTTCGGCAGACTCCAACTTGAACTTGAAGTTCCTGGTAGGTTTGTGGTTAAAAGCGGACACCATTAGCTCCAGAGATTTCTTGAATATATCTGCATCAGCAGATTACAAAATATTCCAACCAGTACAGTTTGTAGCTTGTAGGATACTATACTAGTTAGTAGTATATACTAACATGTAGTCATACATAGGTGTATCACGTGGACTCGACCCACCCGTCGCGTTCGAGCTTCACCAAACAAAGCAACTTTGGAACTTTGGAAGCTCAGCAGTCCAATCCAACCTTCAGCTGAGTGAGATTCCACAGCAATCGCATTCAAATTGCTCATCAATTCCACCCTTCGTTTTCAGGGGTTCATTAACCTCCAGAGCTTGTTTCAATTTCAAATTCACCCTATCGGCCTGCGTCGCCTTTCGTCCAAAAATGCCGTTCAAACGCAAGTCTGAGAGCGCCTCAACAACACCCGCCAAACGAGGTCGTCCCTCGCTCTCAGCGAAGCCCAAATCTGCCGAGGCAGCCCCCAGTGTAAGCAATTACTTTCGAAGAGGAGGGGAAGTGGGAGGGGGCGCGCAATTGTGCCAATCTTCAGATCACCGTCCCATTAATCCACCCCCGGGCTCCACATGCAAGGTCGTTATCACTAACAGCTCGCAATGCAGGCTTCTTCCCCTCAGACCGGCGAGAAGAGGAAGCGCGGTCGCCCACGCAAGAGCACTGATGATGTGACGCCTAAGGCCAAAAAGGTCGACCCGAGTGATGGCTCCAAGCGCGGTCGCGGTCGTCCCAAGAAGATCCTCACCCCGGCACAGACCGCGGCTGCAGAAAAGGCTGCAGCTAATGCGGGTCCTAAGAAGGGCCGTGGCAGGCCTCGCAAGGAACCTGGTTCGTTTTATTTCACCTCTGTTACCTTCATTCAAGCTAATTGTGAGCTACACTCTAGGTACCGAGACAACCCCCGCCAAAGAGAAGAAGAAGGATGGTCGTGGTCGCCCGCGCAAGAGCTTGCCTGCCAATGGCGATGAGCCGAGTATATTTGATGCGAAGGCGGATGCGGACGAAGAACCTCTGGCCGATGTGCCCAAGGGGAACACAGGTCGTTCATACTGGTTGATGAAGGCGGAACCCGAGTCGCGAATGGAGAAGGGTGTTGACGTGAAGTTTTCTATTGATGATCTGGCTGCGGCTGATAGGCCAGAGCCCTGGGATGGTAAGCTTCTACATGAACGAATGCTGTCCGACATGTGCTAACGAATTTTTCCAGGCGTTCGAAACCCCGTTGGTAAGAGCCGAAATAAAGATACCCATACTGAAGCGAATCAATGAGTCGCATGCTAATTATTTCTATAGCGCGGAACCTCATGCGCGACATGAAGAAGGGAGACTACGCATTCTTCTACCATTCAAATTGCAAGACACCTGCCGTCGTCGGAGTAATGGAAATCGTGCAGGAGCACTCACCTGATGGTTCGAGCTTGACACCTGCGATCTACTGTACATGAGCCCCCGTGTGACTAACAATGTTTTTTCCATACCAGAGGCCGCATTCGACCCGAAGCACCCTTACTACGATCCGAAGTCCGTCCGCGATGTACCCAAGTGGGTAGTAGTCCATGTCGAGTTTCGCCGCAAGTTCGAGAACCAGGTTACGTTGCACCAGCTCAAGGAGAAGGCGCAGGCTGGCAAGCCTCTGGAGAATCTACAAATGGTCAAGCAGTCACGATTGAGCGTCTCTTCTGTGACCCCAGCACAATGGCGATACATTCTCGAGCTGGCGGGTGAGGACCCCAACGCCGAGATGGTGGCCGAGGAGAGCAAGGATGGTGAGAAGAAGGATGATGAGGCAGTGGACAATGAGGACAATGCCGCTAAAAAAGAGGACAAGAAAGTTGGAGACAAATATGCTGAAAATAAGGACGACGAGGACAAGGATGCCGAGGCGGACCAGGACAGCGAGCTTGAGCTCTGAGGTCTCCGGTTCCAGCTAGCCTGGGCGATGGCAGTCCAGCCTCATATCGGACTGCGCGCAGGACCAGGATCTGGACCGGATTTCATTTGTAATATTTCTTCCAAGATACTCGGGCGTTGACGGATCGGCATGATATTGACAGTTAAGATACGTAGCGAACATGCGAGGACCAGCACTTACAGTAATCGAGTCCTCTATTATCAAGCATTAAAGTTAAAAAGTAAAAAAGTCCAGTAAGCATAAGTGTAAAGGAATAAACTAATTAAACTATATCTCCAGTCATCCCAAAGAGGCAAGTCATCAGGCCGAGGTCAACCGACTTGCCGAGAATGCTTGCTTCTCCTCCAACTTCCCCTCACAAACTCTCGACTGACGGCGAACATAGCCAACCAGGATCCACCATGGCCCGATGGACCCAATGAATCACTCTGTCTTTGGTTGCCCATGAAGAGTAACTCTACCCGAGTGTGTTCCACTCTTCTCTATCGTTATCGCAGAGCGGGGAGGGTCCATCCGAATGATTCGAAGCTCTTCTTAAGACCTTCCACCCCCCTCCACCCCTCGAGGAGCATGTTGAATTGCTCCTATACCTTCCGACCTCTGCGGTTCTTGTTCTCGACTTCACTGTCTCGTCCACGCCGCTTTCATTCCTCCGTCATGTCCAACCTTTCCGTGCAATTGACTGCCCCGAACGGGCGCTCCTATGCCCAGCCCATCGGTCTCTTCATTAACAACGAATTTGTTGCCTCCAAGTCCGGGGAGAAGATCGCTTCTATCAACCCTTCGTAAGTCTCCAGCTTGATATCCAGCTTGATTTGGTGTGACTTGATTCGATCCGCGATCGTTTCCCCAGCGAGCCGGTCGATCCGCAACCGCCCCTCGATTGAGAAATGAATAGCTGACCCGCGCAGCAACGAAGCGGAAATCACCTCCGTCTATGCCGCCGGTGAGGAGGATGTCGATGCTGCCGTCAAGGCCGCGCGCAAGGCCCTCAAGGACCCTTCCTGGAAGCTCCTGCCCGCTACCGAGCGTGGTGTTCTCATGCTCAAGCTCGCCGACCTGATTGAGCAACACAAGGAGACTTTGGCCACTATCGAGACTTGGGATAACGGTGAGTGATTATTAGAGTGGAAGAGATCTCGGAGAAGAAGCGGGATAGTCAAGAAATAAAAAAAATACTGACAGTACGCAGGTAAGCCTTACCAGGTTTCGTTGAACGACGATCTCGGCGAGGTCACCTCTTGCCTTCGCTACTACGCCGGCTGGGCCGACAAGGTCACCGGCCAGACCATCGGTACCACCCCTCAAAAGTTCGCCTACACTCTGCGCCAACCCATTGGTGTTGTTGGTCAAATTATTCCCTGGAACTTCCCTCTGGCTATGGCCGCCTGGAAGCTCGGCCCTGCCCTGGCCTGCGGTAACACCATTGTCATGAAGGCCGCCGAGCAGACCCCGCTCAGCATTCTTTACCTGGGCAACCTCATCAAGGAGGCTGGTTTCCCTCCTGGTGTCATTAACATTCTGAACGGCCACGGCCGTGTCGCTGGTGCTGCGCTGGTCCAACACAACGATGTTGATAAGGTTGCCTTCACTGGCTCCACCATCACTGGTCGCGAGATCATGAAGATGGCCGCCGGCACCCTGAAGAACATCACTCTCGAGACCGGTGGCAAGTCCCCTCTGATCGTTTTCGACGATGCCGACATTGAGCAGGCCGCGAAGTGGGCTCACATTGGTATCATGTACAACCAGGGCCAAGTCTGCACCTCTACTTCCCGTCTTCTGGTCCACGAGTCCGTCTATGATAAGTTCGTTTCTGTCTTCAAGGAGGTTGTCGCTTCCACCAGCAAGGTCGGCGACCCCTTCGACGACGCAACCTTCCAGGGTCCCCAGGTCACCAAGGCCCAGTACGACCGTGTCCTCTCCTACATCGAGGCCGGTAAGTCCGAGGGCGCAACTCTCGTCTCTGGCGGCGAGCCATACAAGAACGTCGGCGATGGCAAGGGCTTCTTCATCGCCCCTACCATCTTCACCGGCGTCAAGGACAACATGCGCATCTACCGCGAGGAAGTCTTCGGCCCCTTCGTCGTCATCGCTAGCTTCAAGGGCGAGGAGGAAGCCGTCACCCGCGCTAACGACACCACCTACGGTCTCGGCGCGGCCGTCTTCACCAAAGACATCGAGCGTGCGCACCGTGTTGCTTCAGACATCGAGGCCGGTATGGTCTGGATCAACAGCAGCAACGACAGCGACTTCCGCGTGCCATTCGGTGGTGTCAAGCAGAGTGGTATTGGTCGCGAACTGGGCGAGGCTGGTATGGAGGCGTACTCGCAGACCAAGGCTGTTCATGTCAACATGGGTAGCCGGCTGTAAGTGTCGGTTTTCGGCTTTGGGAAATAGTGATTAGCGGCTTCTTTCTTGTATCTAGATGACAATTATGTTTATGAAGAATGAAAATTCACACTCCTCGATTCAACCTACTGAGACAAGTCGTCTGCGAGTTTGTATCATTCGACGAGACGTCGTCAATGCTGTTGACAGGTTTACGTCGACTGCGCCGTATTTCCGTTGGAAAATACCTATGTCCAGCTAGGCAACCAGAATGGCCAAGCGAGTGTGATTTGAACCTAGGAACTCCGCCAAAGAATTGCACAAATGTATCGCAGGCAAGACACAGCCAATGATTCCCAGCCCTCGTCCTAAGAATTACTCTTCCAAGAACTACGAATCATTCTATTCCTCTATTCGCTACAGAGCGATCAGCGATCAACGACTACACGACCCGCAAGCAGAAATGCCGTCAATCAATCCACAGACATCCGGACCTGCATGAAACACCAAGAGCAGCAACTCCATCAAGTTGAAACAAGACACAGATAAACTTTGCTGATAAATTGGAACGTTTGACCCAATTGCGAGCCCCTCGTGCTTGAATTGGATCTACATACTCGGTACACTATACCTATCTACACCGCAGGAAAGTCCCGCAGTCGCCCGGAAAAGGTAAACGAAACAAGCAAGACCTGGTATAATTCCATCCCAAAAGTGGAGATTAAAAAAGAAAGAAATGGAAATGAACCAAAAAAATTTGAAAATTGAAAGTTGAATACTCACCGCATTGAACCTCGATCGATCGTCAATTCGACGGCTCAAGATCCCGCCGCTGCCAATATACTACATATACGCTACAGTTCGCCTACTGCACACTATAGTCACGACATGACACGACACGACCGATCCATGGCCCACAACGAGAGCATCCGAGTCCGAGTCCTTTTCGAAAAAGCGCAATCCTGGATCTTGCCTTCTGGCAAGTATGGAGTATGGAGTATCAGGCCCCGAGATCGCGCGAAACAAAACGACCCAAGGCCCCGGAACCGGTCCGGGCCCAGTTTTGATGCCCAATCCTGCAGGAATTTTAGCTGCAGCAAGTAAGTTATTTACCGCTGGTTCAAAGAGGAGCCGGGAATTCGGAAATCGACGAACGAAAACCCACATGTGAATGCAAAAATCTTATTGATGTCGAGAAAAAAAAAGAAAAGGAAAAGGAACACAGCAGAGGTGAAAGTTGACGAGGCGTGCGCTTTAGCATTGCATAATATATAACACTGCGTCGCGCATTACATTAGTCTTACATATTACTGCCCTAACACAGGTTACCACGTTCCACGCTCTTGGGTATGAGTACATACATATGGGTAGCTCACTGGTTACCTGTGCATGTATGTACATATTTGTGCACCTGGAGTCAACGCAGGAAAATGTCGACGTCGCTGGGCAGTACAGGCTGCTGTGCAGTTCGAGGGGAGATCAATGAAGAATAGTGCCGCACATTTAGATGCGAGAGGAGTATACGGAGTATGTACATTCTCAATTAAATCTGCATATTGCGCACTCCGCACATAAGCAAATTCAGGGCCACAGGTTGAGATTACCTCGGACTCGTAATGATACGAGAGAACTTGCTAGGAACGAATTCCGAGCCCGAGGTTCATCTCACCCAATCAGCGGCAGTGATTTTCGGTGCAGGATTCGGGATTCGATAACCAGGCTGTGCTGTAGCTATGTACAGTAGGGACCTGACTGAATTTGCACGGGGTATAGCAAAGATACCTTACTCCCTTCCTGCCTCCACAGCTATGTATCTCCGCACATACCTACATAGTAGTTGTGTGCCTCCTCCTCTTCCAAGGTTCCTCATCCTCTTCACCCTTGTCTTCCAATCTGGGTAAATGGCCCGTCGCGAGGCGAGGCTGGCGGAGCGCAATTTAATTCGCAAACCGGAAAAGTCGCGCTGCATGCAAGTCTACCTGGCAAAAACCCCGAGCGGGAGTGAGACGGGTGATGAGATGCATGAGAACGCCATGTCATGACGAAGGGCTCGTTTCAGGTGCAAGTGCAGGGTTGTTGACGCTTTGGACGCCTCGTTTTCTCGAATTGCAATTGATTCTTGTTGGCTCTAGGAAATAGTCAAACTTAACTTGACTTAACGCGAAGGAATGAAGGCAGCGCACACGCATCCGCAGCCAATGTTAGTCAATCAATCAATGTTGGTGATGAGGCCAGGTCAAGTCGAGAGGCCGAGACCGGATCTTTTGCTGACGTGATTCATTAGTGAATGATCGGTGTGGCTCGCACTGGCTGGCTGGCGTCCCCGGTTGTTGAACTACAATTTGGAGCTTGATGCGTGCTGATCGGCCTGGTCCTGGCGTGGCCCCCGGTTGGTGGCGAGGCCTAGATACTACTCCGTACACAGAGAAACAACATAATATAAGCAGAAGGAATCAGGGTGTGGCGGTTGCCTGGGTCGAAATGATCCATTTAATTCGTTCATTGCATTAAATGCATTCCCGCTCTCGCCCACAGGCTCGGGCCGGCATATCATCATGACTTGTTCCACACCGCTGAACTCTGAACTCTTTCACTATTAATTTTCTTTCGATGCAGGAATTGGGTTTGGCCAGAAAGCTGTGAGTGTACTCGTATGTGTGTCGTGTTTCCATTTTTTAAGGTGGGGATTTGCTGGGTTCGCTGCAGGGCCGGATTTTAAGATGACTACCTTTTAGCGAGCCGGAGAAAGTAGAGGTGTGTGTATATGCGTGTGCGTGTGTGCTGGGCAGAGGGGGTGCAGTAGCGGCGTTCATTTTGGGGAGGTAATTCAACATGATTTGCTTGTCGGGGACATTGTCTCACGGCGCATTTGGTGATTGGGCTGCGCATGCCCAATTCTGGGGTCGGGCAGGACTCTCCTGGCCTGTGTGTTTGCGCCCAGCCGTGTCTGTCCGAGGCCATCTCGTGCAGATGCATGCAGAGTCGGTCATGTGGGCGCTTGGGCTATTTCGGAAGGTGATGATGGTGATTGTGCTTCCTCGTACAGATGTGCTGTCTGGGTGTAACTTCCAAGTTCTCCGTAGAGTTGGGGTATACCATCCACATATTGGATTGAAAACGCATTCCATGGGATTTACTGGACATACTGGGCATACTTATGGGTAGTTCTTAGTTTGTGTCGCGTTATAATTATGCTTTGCATAGCATCTTCCATTCTTGACGAAGGATTATAGTGCGAGCTTAATGAATTAGAGATGGAGATGGAGACCTCTGGAGCTGATCGATAGTGAGTGGAACTATCACTCACCGCACTTCATGAACTCGAAGGATCTCCTACGGACTACGGAGTACAGAGTGCCTAGTCGATGTTAATCTAACCTCGCCGCCTCTCTCGTCACTCGTCCTACCGGTTCGTCCACACCGTAACCATAACCGTCCATAGCTGTCACGCCCACACCCACGCCCACCGGAAGATGATAGCAGTCCGACTCCACTTCGTCGGGACTTGTGGGGGCGGGGCTTGGCAATCTGAAGCTGTTCAAGTTACTCCGTAACCCCCCCTCGCTCCCCTTTTCCCTTCTCCGAGCCTCCCCCAGAAGGATAACCCACGAGCTAACACAACCATCGTTCCCTGGCGTGTAATTCGGACAGTTCCCGCGATCGGCGCTGCCAACCTTTCATTTACTCGAGGTTCGTAGCTCCACTTCCTTGTCCACGAACAGGGGTTCTCCCCTTGGTCCTTGCCTGTGCGACGCGGTAGACTGACTTGAACCCCCCTCAGAAAGAGCGGTGTCCCACCTTCTCATCAATTTCCCCATTTCCATTTCCAATTCTTTCCACTGGTCAAAATCTGTACTAGTGGATTTCAAGTCCCCGTTTTTTTCTCTCTCTTCTATTTTGCTCCCATTCGGCCAGCTTCCGGTGGATCAGATCGGCATGTCTGAAATTCAGAGGTGGACGGTGCAGGAGGTCAGACTCTTTGATCCCATCTTCGTATTGCAGCTGGTCTTTGATTGGTCTTGATCTTGATTTTCTTTATTTTTATTTTCGTTTTTCGTTTTTCTAATTTGCGATTTTTTATTCTTTCTTCTGTGGGCTTCTTTTTCGTGTCGGTCAAGATGGCCACGGCACGAAATTGGAATCGACAGGGAAATTGGAAATTCAAAGAAGAAAAAACGAGAAGGGGAAATAAAGAAAAAAAATAAAGAAACAAAAAACCTAAACCACAGCCAATCACAATTCTCGTAAATTGAAACTAACTCGCCTTGCCTTTCTAGCCCTATATCGACATAGCGGGGACTCTTCTCGAGGGCCCCTACCACGATGCAGCCAACAACGAGTTTCGCTTTGTCGACATCTGGGATCACAAGCTGTACCGCCTTGACTTGGCCAAAGGGCCCGTGTCACTTTCTGTTGTCAATACGGACGCGGCTATTGGGTATGTCTAGATCTCGCCTATCTACTCCGTACCGTGCTCTCCTGCGTTGTTGGTCTAAATGAATGTGATATCTGACAAACTATCTCACAGCGTGACGGCCAACATTGCGGGCGCAGCAAAGGAGGATCAGGATCACCTGATTGTCGGGGCCAAGTGCGGATTCGCTCGGCTGAACCGGTCTACTGGGAAACTGACTTACATCCGCGAGGCTTGGGGCGAAGAAGATGGCCCGGGGAAAGCGGAGGTGTAAGTCGATCGTATCCACCATTTCAAAGGCAAGGCAGAGGCGAGCATACCGGCTGATATCGAGTAGGATGCGCTTCAACGACGGTGCGGTCGACAGCCACGGGAGATTCTGGGCCGGTGCCATGAATGACCCCAAGGTCAAGAAGCCATCGCCCGAAGGAGTGTTGTTCAGACTGGACCCAGACCTTAGTCTGCATCGTATGCTGGCACCAGTAACGATCCCCAACGGGATTGGGTGGAACCATGCCGATGACACGATGTACTTGACCGACTCGCCGACGGGTCAAATCTTCGCCTTCGACTTTGACGCCGCGACCGGGGCCATTAGCAACCGGCGTGTGCACTTTGACATCGGCGAGTCGCTCGAGCCAGATGGATTTGCCATTGACGTCGAGGGTTGTATCTGGACAGCCATCTACGGTGGTGGAAAGGTTCTCCGTGTTTCGACCGAGGGAAAAGTCATCGGCCAGATCGATCTGCCAACACGAAACCCAACTTGTCCGGCGTTTGTAGGCACCGAGCTATTCATAACCTCGGCCAAGGATGACCACGATGACGAGAAGTTCCCACAGTCCGTGCGATACGGAGGTCGAGTGTTTAAGGTTGATGTTGGGGTCCGAGGGAAAGCAAAGAATGAGTTTCGGTTCACGAACTAGCTGTTTCCTGAGGCTTCGAAAGACTCGGGGTAACCGAGAGCGAGAGCGATCCCTAAGGGGTATGTGATGGAGAACAGATTCACTAGACGATCCATGCTGTAGCTAAAACGATCGACCGTGCATTGCCCCTTTGAACCTTCGACAGTGGCAAATACATTCCCTGGCATTGATACCAAGTACAGGGTGCTCCATACATATGTATATTCATAGTGCAATGTACTCCGTAGCTCAAAGCAGTAACCAGCAAACCCATGAGCTACAGTGGGTCACGATCGCCAAACGGGCGAGGGGATGACGGACCGGCTCGCTGTCACAGTGGCTCAGACCTCCAGGGCGCAAGGGGATGGCGGGAGAAGGTTACATGTCGAACCAGGGGTTTCGGCCGGGCATGACATCGAGACGGTCGTACTGACAGCAGAACTGATCTGTCCTGCCTTTCAGTCCGATTTGCAATCCGCCCGATCGCACGCGTGTGATGGGAGGCACTGCACTGCCACGGCGGGTCCATCCTGCAGGTCGAATGCAGGGACGGGGAGATGTGATTGTTCCCCGGGGTTGGAGCATTGTCTCGGTGGGTGTGCTGAGCACGCAGGAGCTATGGTCAGAATGAAGGACATTGTCCTCCCGGCCACCAGATTGCCTCACGCTGCACGTACTACGGTAGTCCGATTTTTCATCGAGATTTTCTATCGAGACAGAGTTTCTTATGTTTCGCAGAAAGAACAAAGCGATGCCGCATCACCAGCAAAGTGGAAAACATCTCCGGGTCTAGACCATGAAGATTGATGATCGCTTCGTTTCTTTTGCCTGGCGGTTGCAGCGGACACGAGATATTGAGCGGATAGCACCGACAAGAAGGTTTGAAACAGAATGCATTGGGATAGGGAAAAAGCAAACAAAAGCTGCGATGGAATTCGATTGTGAAGTACGGAGTACACCCTACACAATAGACAAATCCGTAGCCACACTTTCACCACTCACGTCATAACGCCAGCGTTCTTCGTCAAGAACCATCAGCAAATTCATCTATGGCCCGTGTCTTTGCGCCATCCACGAGGAATAAACAAGGATAAAAAATAAGAAGTGAAAACAACACGCTAGCAATTTCGAAGTACCGGTACTCCACGACTTGAACCTTGGAACGCAAAACCCGCGTACCAGATACCTGGGACTAACCCCAACCTCCAAAGTTTTGGCCCCCTATCACGCTTACCTTGGCATGACACGCATCCGGGGGGTTTTTGTCTGGCATCATTGACCCGGCACTTTGGGAATGGTGGTTTGAGAACATACGCCACCACCGCCTTTCGAGTTAGCCTCCCCGGGATACCTGCGAGACGCGGCGGCTAGTGCTTATAGGGGGGCGAGAATCGGACAAGGCTAGAAATGTCTGGCCAACCAACCAGTCAGGTGCGCTAGATCTATCAGACCGCAATTGTTCACCCATACTCACACGGTGATTCGTTGCTGAACATAAAGGCGGCTGCGGATGCACGGTGTGGTGCGATGTAACGAAAATCGGTGTACACTGGATTATTGACATAAGTACGGAGTTACAGAATATTCGTATGCTCTCGCCTTACTCCGTACTCTGTCCCCAAGCTAAAGATCTAGAATAGAAACCTGACAGCTGCCGGTCGATCTCCAATCGTAGGGAGATAGCTACCGAGAGCTCCTCTCCTGGAGAATATCGCCCCTCTTTCCCCAGTGGGTTAGCAACTCCATAGTATGTAGACCCTTCTAGCAACCCCTGGAGAAAAAAAAAACTAGCGAAGAAACTGGCCGATCGGCGTTGGGCCAGTGACCGGGAACCAAGTGATCGGGCTCAGCCCCCTGCACGCAAGACTACTCGAATGTAAGACTAAAATCGAGTCTGGGTTCAGCTCCGGCCATGTTAAAGGATGCCCCATCTCCTTCCCCCGAAGGATTGCGGAACCCACTTTGCGCTGCAGCCACTTCAGTCGCTAGCCCGATCTTCATCAATTCTCGTCACGCGGAAGCCATCCGCGCTAACACCGTTCGGCGGGTCAAGGTAAACTGAAACTGAAATTAAATCGATGTCAAGAATCAGGCCCCATTCATTGAGCTATCTCTGCTCTCCCCACCCTGCTGGTGGACTCTCGCCCCGTTCATGCACGCGATCACTGGTGAGGCTTCAGGGGAGCTAGTGCTGCGGATTTGCCTTTCCTCACTTCCGGATGGAGATCGTCGTGCTGAGGTGTCACTTTTCTTTTAGTCCGCTGTATGTTCTGAGTAGACGTGCTTTTGTTTTTCCTCTCTGACAATACCTTTTCTTCTTTTTCTTTTTGTTCTTCGCATTCCTGGGTGCGAAATATCTTGGTGTTAATTGAGAAAAGAAACTAAGTCCCTCGGTGGTTGCCGTCATTCCGTTGGGTCTCAATGCTTCCTTCATCACCGTACGAGTAACACGAGTTGCTGATGTCAAAATTGATAATCAACTCCAGAGGTTGATTTAATTTCCTTCGGGATCAATGTAATCTTCAGAGTGACGTAGGGCTGCCGGTCCTCCGTTCTATGATCATCGTATTCCTCCGATCTAACGGGTCCGAACTCAAGCCGAACCTCCTGAGGCCAGCCAACTCGTCAGCCCTTGACTCGTTACTCGTAGCTGTTATCTATTTATTCTTAGAGATAGTTGGCCACTAGCTACTCGTAGCTTCTCCTCGTTACTAGTTGCCTCATCCCAGCGCCATGGAAACGAGCATCCTGGGCGCCATAGTCCGACCATCGTCGCAGACTGGGCCCACGCTGTGCCAAACCCACAAATCTAATCCACTTTCTTTGGTGGGTCAGGTCCTACTAAGGACCGGTAAGGAACCACTCCAGCTCATAGTGGCTCCCATTGCGTTTAGTGGAGGAGTCATTGTTTTCCCCCCTGTTATCCTCCAACGGTCCCAACGGTGTTCACCTCCCCTGTGCCGAGACCGACACGGGGACCATGATGCACGCATAACATGGATTTCCTTAAGGTTTAGATAGAAATATGTATGTACCTACTAGGTACTTCAATGTGCCTCGCGCAGAGTTTGATTCGAATGTCCGGCATTGCATCTCGTACTATATGTTTGACAAAAATGCAGGCTTGGGGAAACTGGAGAGTGGCTGGTACTTAGGACGAGGCAAGTCTGTACAACGAATGTGTTGCCTTTTAGGTTTGCTTTGTTGTACCCATTATTCCTTTTCTTAACCCATTCCCTTTTTGGTTTATTTTCAAGCTATTTCCTTTTCCTTTTCATTTCATTTCCCCTTTCGTCTAAAGGATATTTCTCTGGTTTTGGTTAGCTTCCCTCCAAGAGCCAAACTCTCGGAAAATGACAGGACCCCTGGTGAAAAATGAGTCGTTCCCCTCTGCGTCATGGATCTAATCCTGACCTGGTAGCCATGGACACTGGCATACTACTCCCATTCCCCGCCCCAAAGCGTCATCTTCTCCACTTGTCCCTTGTCCATGTCCACGGTGACGGCACCCGCGCACTTGCAGCTCCCCAGTCGTCTCTCGGCCGGTGATTCGTGCCCCCGGCGATCGCTAAGGAAATGAGAGATGGTATGGCCCATAGCATAGCCATCACTCCATCACGCTAGGTGGAGACAGCACTAGAAATCAGCACTGGCTGGGCGAAAGTGACTGACTGGCATCACCCAGGACGATCCATTGATCCACGATCCCACGAGGCACTCGAGAACTGGAACCGTCCTAGGAGATCCTGCCCAACGCTATCCGACACGCTGGGTCGGACAGACACAGACAACTCTGTCTTAGCCCGCGCCCCGGGAGGTGATGGATCATGCCCCCCCCCCTCTCCCTCGCACACCGCTGAATCTCAACGGCTCTACAAAAGCTCCATTTTCTTTCTCGCCTTCTTCCACCCTCCCCTTTCCTTAGCTTTGACCCCTTTGCTAAATGGGGCCTCGGATCGCTTCCGTTGTGCATACACATGGTTGATCTGCTCCTCATTCTAAACTCGGTGGGAAATACTAGCCCTTTACTTTCGACATCTCTATCTCTCTTAACCTAAACCTCGAACTTCGAATCTCAACCTGCGACCCAATCGTTTCCTGTCAATTGGGTTGAAACTTTCTCTTTACGCTTCTCATCATTTAGATTGATCGCTTGCTTCCTGCCCAGCTAGCTTGGGCTCTCAACAACCTCTTATTTATTCCCAACCTTCACCGTGGCTACCCTGGGCATCAGCGTATTGACTGCGCCTTACCCGAGGTCGCTACACACGCCAAAGCTGTCGCATTTTCCAGCGGATCCTCGCTTTCCGAATCCCTCCCTCTCTCACACTCGTGAGACCCCTAGTGATTCAGAGAGAGGGGGGACTCGGTCATGCCCTAACCCCCAGGACCGCAACCGAGCTACGTCTATGTCGCAGGACCCTCTGCGCGCTGGCCCATTGTCCGACGACTCCCAGGATGCTCGCAGTGGGACGGACGACTATGGACCTGGAAGTCGCCATTCCTCACGCCGCCCGCCTTTGCGCGCTCGTCCACAGTCCTGGCACCCATATGGGCCAGTTGAGCCACCACTCGACTCAGCCAGGTCTATTGGCGTTCATTCCATCTTGAACCATCCAGCGCAGGCAGCTGATATGAAGGGAGTCCGTGAGCCATTGAACCTACCGGGGCCCTCGTCCCCTCGACCACGCCAAGGGTCTTCGCCTGCTCCTCGAAGTTTGCATGGATCACAGCCATTGTCCCCCAGGTCTCATTCGCGGCCGTTAATGAACCCTACTTCACCTTCTGCACGATTCGTCAGCGGTAGCGGCAGAGCATCTGGGCAATCTAGTGTCTCGCACTCGCCATTGGTGACACATGAACCACCTCTGAGTGCTCGTCAACCGCCTTCCAGCTCACCTTTGCCACTCGAATCAACACTTCGACCCATTGGCTCGCTCCCAGTCACTCAACCCGCAACTTCAGCAGCACTTCATTCAACCACGAGTATTCACTCTCGACGAACAAGCTCTGGACCTGGCCTCTTGAGCACCCCAAACTCCCAAGAGACGAGCCCTGTTCCACCGCAATCTACATTTGGTCCCTATGGCGCTTCACCGGCCCTTTCAAACGCGTCCATGCCCTCCAGCGTACAGCCCTACTCAGCACCAGCGCCTTACACGACCACAGCAACGGCCGGACCGCGCGTGAAGGAAGAACCAACTAGCCAAAGCACAAGCCTATCTTCGTCATTGATTCCGTGTGTGTTAGATCTGAAGTCAGGTTCCTCCACACAAGCAGAGAAGCGTAAAGCGAACAGCGATGCTTCGCGACGTTTCCGAAATCGCAAGCGCAACGAAATGCAGCTCGAGCAACGCCTAACTTCACAACAAGATGAGATTCAGCGACATACAGATGCCCTCCGTCGCCAAGCCGACGAAATCCGCGCTTTGGTTCAACAACGAGACCACTATCGCTCAGAAAGGGATTTTTTCCGCGACCACGTCGGCCGCTCAATGTCTCTCAACACTTTTCCCCCACGTCCCTCTTCGCCAGGCCTACATATTGACGCCGGGACCTGGTCCGCCGATGCATCTCGTACTGCCCCCACAGTTCCCGTACAGCCCGCGCAGGCGCCAAGGATGCTTGATACAGGTCGACCGCAGGCTTGTTGGCCCGGTAGCCCGGCTTCGTATTCCCCTGCTCCGCCTGCAGGCAGGAATCTTGTGCCATCGGGCCCACCGCCTGTCTCTGGAACCCCTCTACCTCCATTTCAAGCCTGGTCTCGGCCTTGACGGTGTTCCGTGTATTTGAAAGAACCAGTTGATCTTTCTAATCTTTTCCTTTTCTGTTGTATCTCTTTTGTTGATCTCCTATATGTTATAATGTCCATATACACAAAAAAGGATCTTGGCCACTGGTGGCCATGAGTAGGTGGAGCATGATCGGATTAGCGGTGCCATTTACAAAAACGCTTGGGTTGTATTGGTATCTTGCATTGTATGTCCTCTTTTTCCGCTGGTATTCTCGGAGGTATTCGCCTTTCTACCCTGTTGTTTTCCCCTCTCTGTTTATTCTTATCCTCTCTGTCCTGCTTTCTTCTCAGTTTGGCTACATTCTATATCCCATTCCATCTGTCTGGAGTTATCTGCACAAATTGGTGTTTACGTTTCCTGACTGCAAATTCCCCGCCCTCTGTCCTTTTCACTTTTACCTCGTTTACATAGTTCTCTGGCGTCTGGTTTCATGGTGATACCTCAATTGGCGATGTTGGAAAAGATTGACATTATTAAAATCTATCATTTTTCTTATCCCTTCCTTGATGTCTGTCTTACTGAGGACTATTTCTTCCTCGATTCGGCGCATTCGTGGCTTAAAATGTGACTCCGCTATAAAACTGATATTTGCAAGTCCAGAGAAGCATCATCGACAATTTGCCCCTGCAACCATCCCCTGTCCCTGGAGTCGGGTCGGCCGGGGGTGTTTTATCTGTCATCTGTCATCTATCCATTGACCAAAGTACCACCCGCAAGTCCGCGGGAAGGGAAAGGGGAAATTTTATCCACTACTTAGAGATATAGATTTAGGTATATCGCGCTTGCAAGTATAATGTCGGTCTCCACAAACTATAACGACTAGCCTTATTCTACCCATTTATCTGTATTGCGTATCATTCTAAGTGGGTTTGTGGAATCAGGAGAACGGGAAACAATTGAGAAAGAGTGGATTTGATTTTCATGATCTACCATGACAGCTCGTCCGCGCAGCCCGGGCGTACCGTTAAAGCAAGACATGCATTAGCCTACTTTTATCGACGGGTCCTATGTCAACGTACCCTCGATCGCGTAGGCTGTCACTTTATCTACACCGCAGCCGGGCGGGGATAGGGTTTTTCTCGGATCCGCCGCGGTCCATTAGCATGGGTATGTACATACTTTAGTGGGGTGCTAACCCCTCTATTGTGGGATGGGGCACAGACACAGGTCGTACTTTTCTGTTCATGACACCCCTTGCTTCGTGCGGGTTTCGAGAGATCAATGGTAGAATTAAATTCGCGCAAGATCGCACCAATCAATATTTGCAGGATTTGAAATCTTCTTTGGCTCGATTATTTAATTGTTGCGGTTCGAAGACACTAGACTAGTAACTTGTTAACTGTGTTTCTTTTTGTTTCTTTTGGTTGGTGGCGCGCATATTGCGCTTGTGGAGGTGGGTCTTGCTTGAGGTTGTTCGTGCATGAATCTGGGCAACTAGTGAAATAGATTGTGGAGTAATGCTAGGGCTGGGCTGCGAAGGATCTAGGTATTTCTTGTAACCTATCGGGTAGGATCCTATTCCCGTCGAGATAGTTTGCCGATTAACTATCGTCATTGCGCTGCATTATGCCAGCGGCATGCCACTGACTTGTCTTCCTGTCCGGACGAATATAGTTCACGTAAAATGATGCAACTAACCGTGATTCGTGCCGATCTATATATACAACTCGAGAGATTAAAATTTTTTATTTTGATTCTCTTGTATGCGTATTGCATAGGCTATTGGAAAGAAGAAGAGCTAGATCCGACCCGGTAGCCTGGAATTGGGTGTTTTTTCCTTTCATATGACATCCTTCGCATCATCATCGGCTTATTTTCCAACATTTCGCACAGTCTCCTCGGCCTTGCGCTCCACAGTGCAGGCAATCCTATGCACAAGACTGGCCTTTCTGCGGCGAAACAAGCAAGCCAGAAGGATGCATGGTGCAATGTCGGCTCTATTCCATAATGGGTTTTGCCCCAACTTGAATATATCACCTCCGAGTTTTTCCAAGGCCAGAGGCCGGTATGTTTCGTTCGATGTGGCCTCCCAATCCCCGGCATAGTTGTCACCGAGCTTGAAGTGGGCATCATAGACGAGACCACCACCTGTGCGAATCTGTAATATACTTTCCTCATGGCCCGTAGACGTGGTATTCTACCAGTAGTCCCAGTGGTTTTGTATGATTGAAGTCATCAAGTTGCTCTGTACATGCGAACAAAATCATCATGGATATTACCACGATGAACTAATCACGATGAGCTAACCAACCATTACTGTGGGATTTTGAAGCTATTTTTTAGTGCTGGGGCATTCTTAGTATGGCTGTGGTAGCTTTGTGCTAATCTTCGGCATCGCCAGATGATGCTAGATAATGCAGTGGTCCTGACTTCGGTCGCAGTCAACAAAAGTTTCATCGGGATACATGGATCTCTATTGACATTTTCAACGGCCAACCGACTCAACATGAAATTATGCCTCGGTTGAGCATTGATCTCACCATGTTTTCTTCTTGCCGAAGGCCTTTCCTTGGACCTGGGATATTCTAATTAATTGAACTGCGTTCATATCGAACTTGACTAAAGTGACACACAATTTAGAAGATATCTCGGCAATGAAAACGCACCTTAAGAGCTACTTCACTCATCATGTAAGATTTGATTGGAAGCATTTTCCTCGGAACGGAACTGATATGCATCTATTCCAGTATCACGGGGTAACGTTATGTTAGTCCCGAGGGAACGAGATGGATCAAGTCAGTAATCATCATAAAAAGCTGTCAATTCTGCTTGATATGAAAGTCGGAGCGGACTTCAAAAGGAATCTCAATTAGTCTTCGCCGCGGAGACTAAACATAATTGACAGGGAGGAGCCCACCGTCTTCGTCGCGGCCTGGATGTTTGAGGCATTTGAGACCTAACAGCCACTGGCACGATATATTCTTTGAAAATATTCAACTTGAACTTGAAACAAGACTCCACTAGTAGTATATACTCGGCAGACACGGTTTTGTTTGATGGGTAATGGCATACACATCCATGGATGGCTTAGTCATTTTTGAAGATCGGCCAACGGTTGACCGCTTCCCCACAAGATAAACTAATGTCGGTGATGCTCCTTAATGAGCTGAATAGCCGATGCAGCATCGCTTCCGAGTCTAGCAAGATTGACAATGGAGCGGTGATCGCGGTAAGGTAAATAATTAATAGTATCACGCGATACTGACATCTTCGCTGCATCGCGGTGGCTGGTTTGAGTAATAAGAGCCCTGGACGGTGTAATTCCTCTAATCAGCCGGTGGATCTCTGTGCGAGGGACATCTCGGCTTCTGAACAGCCTGGAGGTGGGATGACTCGGCAGATTCGGATTCGGACTAGCACTGGCCTTGGGGCTTGGGCTGAGACTCGAGATGGACTCGACAGGAGGTGTTGAAGGAGACTAAGATAACCGAGATATATACTAACAACTAACTAGTAGTTAGTGCTCAGGAACACGTAATAGAGACCATTAGTCTAAGTAGCCAAAATAGAGTGCTGGGCAAACGAAGAAGTATCGAGTACATGGATATCTACCTGAAACAGAGCTAAAAGTGCTAGCAAATGGGGCAACTGACAAGTAGTCAATACTTAACATGCCACGTGCCTTATACCTGCTGGTGGTCATCCGATCAGCCAATCAGAGGACACTTTGGCCTCACGGGCTCATCAGGCACGAGGAATAGGCGTCGTCAACCGCAGCAGCTCTGCTGAAGGGAGGGGAGTTCCTGCGTGTGATTATAATCATTTGCTACTATCCACTAAATTTATGTGGTATTTAAGTTCGTACCTCCCATCCCATCTCTGATACACTTTCGATAGATAGCGAGTCATTCACAGACCTAGATTCCCGTCTCACCTACCCCGAGATCCGCCTCCAAACAGGGATGTGCATGAGAAATGGCGGGGCACGACAAAAAAGCACAAAACCCTCTGCCTGAAGAGCAAAGTCTTCTAGGAAACCCCATCGATGATCAACAGCCAAGAAAACCTTGTCTGTCTGCCAAATGGCGGGTCACCTCCATCGCTGCTCTAATGACCGTCGCGGTTCTCCTCCTGACGTACTTGACTGTTGGGTATGAATCCCCCGGGTGCAGATCCGTGGATTTTAATTCAGTCTCTGATATTGGGGCAAATCTCACTTACAGAGTCGGGAAAGCATCTCATCACCGTCGTGCCGAGTCTTGTGATGGCGTCGACGGATATCAATGCTTCACCAATATTTCTCATCGCTGGGGCCAATACTCTCCGTACTTCTCGGTTGCAGATGACACCGTCTCAAACTCTGTCCCTGAAAAATGCGAAGTCACTTTTGTCCAGGTCCTATCCCGACATGGCGCTCGATATCCAACGGCCTCAAAGAGTTCGAAGTATGCCAAGTTGATCAAGACCATCCAGGCTAACGCCACCGCATTTCATGACAAGGCAGCCTTCCTCAAGTCATACAACTACACTATGGGCAGTGATGACTTGACTTCCTTCGGCGAGCGCCAAATGGTCAACTCAGGTATCAAGTTCTATGAACGATACGCCGCCCTGGCGCGGGACCATATCCCATTCGTTCGATCATCAGGCTCATCGCGCGTTATCGAGTCCGGCCAATATTTCATCCAGGGACTCCAGCAAACCAAGAAAAGGGATGCCAGCGCAAAAGCTAACCAGGCCTCCCCAATCATCAATGTTGTCATTTCCGAAGATGCAGGATCAAACAACACCCTGAACCACAATACCTGTACCGCCTTCGAAGCCAGCGAGCTTGGCGACGACATTGAAGACGCATATACAAATCAAAATACCCCTTCAATCGCCACACGCCTGGAAAAGAGCTTACCAGGTGTATCTCTAACCGATGACGAGGTCATCTATCTAATGGACATGTGCCCCTTCGACACAATCTCCACAACAACAGACGGAAGCATCCTCTCCCCTTTCTGCAATCTATTCACATCTTCCGAATGGAGCCAATACAACTATCTCCAATCACTCAGCAAATATTACGGCTACGGTGCCGGAAACCCCCTCGGTCCCACACAAGGGGTGGGTTTCGTCAACGAATTGATCGCAAGAATGACACACACGCCAGTACACGACTCAACATCAACCAACCGCACCCTCGATGCGCCAGGTGCGGCTTCTTTCCCGGTGCACAAGGCGATTTATGCGGACTTCACGCACGATAATGGCATGATTCCGATCTTCTTTGCACTTGGCTTGTATAACGGTACCAGCCCGCTCTCGACTGAGCATGTTCAGTCTGCGGCTGGTTCGGGTGGATACTCGGCAGCTTGGGCTGTGCCGCTAGGTGCGAGGGCTTATTTTGAGATGATGAGTTGTCGTGGTGAGAGTGAGCCCTTGGTTCGGGCTCTCGTTAATGATCGTGTTGTGCCGCTGCATGGGTGTGCGGCTGATGGGTTGGGCAGGTGTCGGAGAAGTAATTTTGTGAAGGCACTGAGTTTTGCGAGGTCTGGGGGTGATTGGGATGCTTGCTATAAATGAGTGAGATGGGTTGGATACCCATTATCAAAATTTAGGCCTGATTTTGCTCCCTTTGCTTTCGGCAGATGCGATCTGCTGAAAAGTCTAGATCGATGATATCTTTATTTAAAAGTTTCGTACTCTCGGCCTTTACGGCCTGTTGGAGATGAATTTGTAAGAATGTTTCGGATTATTAATGCTCCTATCTCTTGTATACTGGTATCCTCTTTGGTTGTTGATTGCTCTCTTGGGTTGGAATTGGTGGAGGTTGCTTTTTTGAGCTTGTGATACCGTTCCGTCAAAATACCCTTCGTCATTTATGCGAACGTAATCAGCCTGTATTTCAAGTTTCACGATTCGGATTTTGGCTGAACTTTGATCTTCTAGTGTGTCCAATTTCATACATCTAGTTTGGTGATACCAGTTGTTGGTTGATAATTGTACTGGTACTGCCCAACAGCATAGTTTACGAAAGTGTCTCAAGTTAAATCAAATTTCTATGACAGGAATTTGAATTGAAAAACAGCCACCAACGCCAGGAATTCGTATGCGCAAATCATAAAAGAGTCGCCCCTCCCATTTAATTCCGTCCCATTCCTTATGCTTAATGCTTAATACTCGATGTTTTCTGCTTCTGTCGTATTTATAGGCCTATCGCTGTGTCCAAGTCCATTCTGATATCCGGCTGAAACCTGCCCTAGCTCTTTCTGCCACTTCCCAGTAAGAACCCACGTCTCCCAAAGCCGCTCCTGGTCCTTCCTTACATGGAAACCATCGTCGCCCAACTCGTCCGCCGATAACCGTTGGGTTTCTGACGAGGAGGACTGTGGTGGGAGCGGAATGGGTTCGATAATTTCCGTACCGATAGAAATCAAATCTGCGTCGTACCCAATTTCCCTCAACTCAAAGCGATTTAGACGTTCCATTTCGTGACGGAGGACGTTCAGTACCGAGGCCCATTTCCCAGTTCGGAGGGAGATAGATGCTAGGTGGAGAGCGCGGAGGTGGGTACGGTGACGACGGAATAGCGAGTTGAGATCTTGTGCAGTAAGGTGCCAGCCTTGCAGACTGAGCATACGGAGGGTTTTCCAATGGATGCCGTGGAATATTGTGTCGAGAGTGAGGGAGAGGGGGTGTTTTGGAAGAAAGCCAATATGAATCGCGACAAGGTTTTTTGCTTCAAGGAAGAAGTTTCGAAAAACCTCCGATAGTTCGGTCATTGTGGATGAAATGTCCGATTTGCAGTGGAAGGTAATGTCGAGACTTGTGATCCGGTGCCCCACTGAGGCGAAAGTTGCAGATGGGGCCTGGAGAAGTTGGAGGGCTGCCTCGGGGCTAATTTGTGGCCCTATGAAGCGGATGGATGTGCGCTGGGAGTCTAGTACTGAAATTCCAAGATTTCTTATTGCGCGTGCACATGCGGCTTCCCAGCCGAAGTGAGTAGCATTTAGGGAACTGTTACTGCCATTTGTGGGAAAATGAACGTCGAGGTAATCAATGAGGAGTTCATCTGCTCCATCTTGCACACGAAGCAGTTTCAGTTGTTGCAGTGCGGAAAACGAGCCAATCGCCGTGCGAAGATGTGATAGATCGGTGCCATTGCCGACCAGGTCTATTTGTTCTCGTAGTCGACGCCGATGTACCTTTGCGGGGAATGCATGTTTCGCAGCGAACGAACGAAAAATCGGCGCCCAGGCTATTAATATTCTTGTCAGTTTGCGCATGTCCCCGGGGAAGAAAAGAGAGGCATGTTGGGAGGAGAGGAGCAGATGTTTACAATTGCCTTGATAAGAAGGTCGCACCAGGTAGGTCATAGATTTGACGTAGCAGGCCAACTGCATCTGGAGAAGCTCGTCCAACCGGCGGAAGCCCTCCTTGGAGAAGCGCAGGTTGAAATGCGAAAACTTGCGTGGCGTGCCAATCCGCATGAACCGTGTACAGACGAGTCGGAAACGATCGAGATCTGAAGCTTCTCCAAACCCAAATGATCGGCGATCGATACCGTTTTGCTTGACACCGTTCTTATAGCTGCTGCCATTTAGGGCACGGATTCCAGGGCCGGGCTTAGGTTGAGATGGCACCAGAAAATACAGCACTTCGCTCAGCAGCTCATCGGCGAGATCTTGAATGTGACGGGACTGGGCCATGATCGGCGCGCGCAGCCGTCAATCCGGCTGCTTTGGACGAGTGACAGCAACATGGAAGATGAAGAAGAAAAAAAAGAACGGTGAGCGAGGGCAGCCACCCGGGTCTTTTACAGACCAGGAGCGTAAATGAGGAGTTCACCAGGGGGTATGCAGACGGGCGCACGACGGGGGGAGAACTGGGCGCTATAAACAGAACAAGCTCTCAAGGCCAGTAGACTCGTCGAACCCCAGAGTGACTTGTCTCACCATGGGAATCCGGGCTCTAGTGATAGCGCGCGACCGGGATGATCATCTCGACCCTAGCGTGCATTTCGGTGGACAGGGCCCAGGGCCATCGTGATTTGGTCGGCCCCATTGGCGAGACGCGTTCCATACAATCACATGATTGTTAAAGGCTGCGGCCAGCCAGCACCAACAGCGCGAACCTGCAGCAAAGGAGGACGAAGCTGAGCGAGTGAGTGGTGGTGGGGGAGAGTTGCGATGGGCGGAGAAGCCCAAGGAGCCAATGCAGGCCCCGCTCCTTTTGTCACATCTGCAGAGTGACGGAACCCGAGTGTGGTGGAGTCAAGGGGATTGGGTGAAATTGGCCGATTTCTGAATGCACCCCCTACTACTGTACATAACTACAAGCATTCCCAGTATCTATAGGTTGGGAATGAGGTGGAGAGTGGGAGACAAGAAGCATGCATGCACTTCTAATCACCCCTCTCTCTCATCTCCTCGCCTCTCCTCCCCTCCCCTCTTTTGTGAGAGACTCCTGTCCATTGGAAAATATTTCTTTACGACCCCCTCAGACCTTGGCCAGATTCATGCGCCGCCGTCTGATGTCTGTGCTGCTGATCTTTCCGTCAAAGTTGCTGCCGGTGACGTCCGTGGCCTCTCCGGCCTGAAGCACGTCTACCTCAAAGATGGCCAGACTCTTCCATCCCTTTTTGTTCCGTTCGGCATTGACGGCTGCTCCTCCAGATGCGGTTTCTTTGGACACCACAAGCGCTGTGAGATTCTCCTCTGTAATGGTGGGACCGAATGGATCCCAGATCTCCGTGAACTTGAAGGAGAGGTTGGGTTGCACTGTTACCACCACAAAGTTCCCGTTGGGGCCAGGTGCAGTGGTGCGATCGAGGCGCGGGGTGGCATTCCCCGAGCTAGACATGATGGCTCGAAGGAAAGCAGCAGTGTTTTGGAAACGCTCCTCCCAACTCTCAAGATAGTCTGCATACTTTTTGTTTACCAGAAGAGCGTCCCCAGTCACACCTGCAGCCAGTATTCTTTGCTGATGCTTATCTGCAGGGGTTGCCGGTTCCAGAGAGAGGGCAAGCGCTGTTAATAGAAGCTTGTGGCCGAGATGAAGGTGATCAAAAGTTCCTCCCACGATCACTGAATAATGAGGGGTTGCAGCCGTGGGCTCCGGGGTCAAAAGCGTGTCTGGGACTGTCCAGCTTGAGCTGCTAGACACTGCCTGTAGTGATGACTCGAGGTGGCTCCCGACCTGGCTTTCAAGACTATGGGCGAAGGAAGTGGCTAATGTCTTGCCAGATTCAATGTTGGGATACCACAAATGGTCCCACCGTCGGCCCGAGGTTGCCAGTGAATGTAAGCCAAAGACTGGGCCGAAACCCAAGTCGCCAACACTCGCCTGAGAAGAAAGTCTATCGGCGGCAGTTGAGGGATCAAGAAATAATACGCGGGTGTCAATCCCACCGGGAGTGTCTAGTTCGACGTCTCGAGCTGCAGCGGTAGCACCCACAAGCGTATATATGCTGGTGAGGTACTGCTGGAGTTGGGCGAAGACCTTCCCAATGGGCCTGCACGATGGGGACTGAAGATCAGGGATTGCCAGCGCAATATCGAGTGTAGCGATACGGGTAGATCCTTTGATGGGGTCAGAGAGCTTTGTCAGAACATCCGAGACAGCTGGCTCAAATGCATCCTTGACTTTCTCGAACGAGAATGCTGGAGGTGGGGGAAGCAATAGTAGCGCCGAGGTCGAATCTGAAGGCATGATGGTGGGGATCAGAGATCACACTTTGTGGAGGCCACTTGAGACTTGTAATGGGCAATGTAAGTGAAATCAGACAATAATATGTAAACAAAGGCCGTGTAAATGAAAATGACACTGGGATGAACGGAGTAAACAAGGACAAGATCCCAAGCAGCTTGGAACACTTCAAAAAGGTGGAAAGTGGTCCGTGGCTGCTGACTCATCCGGGGGCAGTTCCCCCCCCAGCTGCGACGGTCTCAACCTCCCTGGACAATTCGATTCCATACACACACTAGATTGTTCCTCGCCTGTCTCGTCTTTTCTTTCTCTTCCTCATTTCTCTCTCTCTCCTCCCCCCAATTTGGTGCTTCTCGTCCAATTCAAACCATCTTCCATCCTCGGGGGAGTGGAGCTCTCACGGAGCCCCATTCATTTGCCTTGAAAGGCACCTCCGCATCATGTCCAACCCAGCCTCCTACGATTCGAATCGGCGATCGGCCATATTTGGTCGTACCCCTGAGGAGCTGCATATTCCCTCAACTGGGTTGATCAATCCAAATTTATCGCGCCAGCCCCCACAAGACTACCCCACTACGCCCGATGCAAGCGCCGCCGCCCAAGTGCCCTCGATCAACGTCCACTCCTCGCAGTCGCAGCTGCAGTACGGGGGAAACCCAGGAAACTCCAACAGTGCGCTTCCAGGATCGCTCACACCGGGGAATCAACACCGCCCGTCCGCAGTCTCGGTCAACACCGCTCCCTCCGTCATTCCCACCCTCCAGCAGCAGCAACAGCCGTCCGCACAGCAGGCCAGCAATCGAACAAGCATGATCAACTCGCACGGCCACTCGCGATCCAGCCCTGCGGGTTTCGATCAGTCAGTATACAAGCAACACGGAGGTATGGAAGGCTCCAAATATCCGTCCTCGCCCGGCGGATACACTCCCCAGACCCCGCAGGGTTCCAAGTATTCGCCGCTGGGCTTGGCCGACATTCGACCTCCCGGGGAGCACTTGCTGGGGGATTCTCTGATGAGCCCTGGATCGCTCCCTTATAATGGAGAAACCCAGATACCGACCAACAGCAACTACGTGGCACCATGGCCTATATATGCGGTTGATTGGTGCAAATGGCCCATGACGGGAAGCTCCAGTTCCTTTGGGGGCAAATTAGCTCTCGGGAGTTATTTAGAAGACAACCATAACTATGTGCGATCGCCTTCATGATGAAGCTCTCTCTCCCCAAGCTCTAACATTTTTTGTTCAGATTCAAATTATCGACACACATTGGACACAGCCGGATCCCGATACCCCGGATGCGCAAGCGGGTGAAATCAAGCTCGACTATGTCAAGACTGCCGAAGCCACTCACTCCTATCCCGTGACCCGTATCCTCTGGGAGCCTCCATCATCACAAAAGCAATCAACCGATCTATTGGCTACGTCGGGTGACCACCTCCGTCTATGGTCCCTTCCTAGCGCCCAACCCTTGCAGAGCTCCAATTCCATCACACGACCTACCAATCAAAGGGAAGCACCCCTTTCCAAGCTCTCCCCACTGGCTCTCCTGTCAAATTCCAAATCCCCCGAGCATACGGCCCCTATTACCTCGCTTGACTGGAACACAATCTCCCCCAGCTTGATCATTACATCGAGTATTGATACCACATGTACTATCTGGGATATTCCGACCTTGACAGCCAAAACCCAGTTGATTGCGCACGACAAGGAGGTTTACGATGTTCGTTTCTGTGCGAACAGTGTCGACGTTTTTGTCAGCTGTGGTGCCGATGGCAGTGTCCGCATGTTCGATTTGCGCAGCCTTGAGCACAGCACCATCATATATGAGCCAACGGATAAGACAGAAAAGCGTGAGTAGACCCGATGAGCTCACATTGAACTACCATACTGATATTTCTTTAGCTGTGATGAGTCCTGGCAACTCTAGCCCATCTGGCCCATCATCCTCCGGAATGTTCCCTCCTCCTCCTTTGCTGAGAATCGCAGGTATGTGCCTTTGCATCCACTGGTTCAGTCGAACAACCTTCTCACACATCTTTTAGCATCACCACACGATGCCCATCTCCTCGCCACTTTCTCCTCGGAATCAAACGTAGTCCGCGTTCTGGATGTCCGACAGCCTGGCCAGGCACTTCTCGAACTCAAGGGTCACTCCGCTCCCCTCAACTGTGTTGAGTGGTCACCAAATCGACGGGGTATATTGGCTTCCGGCGGTGACGATAGTCTCGTTCTCATCTGGGATCTCATCAATCAACAGAATGCCGCGCCCCTTTCTCCCCCCGCTCAAAATCCCGGAACACCAGCAACCCCGTCTGAGCGCGGTCCAGCTGCCGCTTGGCAATGTGACTACGAAGTTTCTAATATCAGCTGGTCCCCACAAAGCGGAACCAACTCATCTGGGAACCCACGGGAATGGCTTGGAGTTTGCGGTGGACGCGGTATCTGGGGTGTATCTCTGTAACGGCCGGACACCGGAGAGTGAGGAAACCCTTCAGACAATAACGAGAAGGGAGGAAAATTTTCCTGCCAGGATGGCTGCTATCTCTTTTTTTATTCCCATCCGTGCTTGTCTATTATCATCATTGAAGGATCTTGCGTTTCGTCATATCCGACTCTGCATTAGATGGTTGTGTTTTGTTTATGTTTCCCTCTCCTTTTTGATCTCCATCCATCCTCTTTCTTGTTGCTTCGGCGGATGCATCATACTGGGTTTTCCATATTTTCCAATCCTGGTATCCACCCTGTGTTATTTGGCTTCTCCCCCTATTCGCAGATTTCGTTTAGTTCTGTTTCGAGTTTGTGCGGGTAGTGGAAATCAGGGGAGCTTGGTTGAATCATCTACTTTTGACTTTTGGTATGAGTGAATGAATGAATGAACGATATACTGAAAATTATACTTGATCTCCCCGTGTCTTCACGATATGACCAGAAGGAAGCCAAAAAGAATTGACCAGTTGACGACGCTTTCTGGTGCCACGTTAATCTCAGTGAGGGGAAACTCCGGGTGACCTCCGGCCTTTCCTCCGGACGGGTTGAGCTTCGTTGACGATGTTGATTGGTGCTCAGCTGCCAGACAACCCCAGATTTTGACCCATGGGGTGATTCCAAGCGCCTAAGCTAAGCTTGTGTTCGCCATGGGCCTTCTGCAGTCGGAAGTCGCACGATCAATGTGGGGGTCAGCCATCCATTTCTCATTCTTCAACCATCCCGTAGCGGTCAAGTTCGACTTTGTTTGTCGCGATGTACCGTCATAACTTCTGGCTGCTTCATTCCCGAATTTAAGTCAATTAGATCATTATGCCACCAAAGCCCAATCACGGCCCCAGTGCTGCCGACTCCAATACCAATGGCCCTGAGCGACAAGAGACATCAAAACCCGAGGAAGATGTCCCAGCTTGTCAGCTGTGTCGCAAGAAGAAGGCTCGATGTAATCGTGCTCAACCCTGCGCACAATGCATTCGTCATAATGTCCCCTGTGTTTACGATGATCGGCACATGAAGCCAGGTCTCCGTGCAGGCGTGGTTGATCAACTTTGTCGCCGTATCGAAACACTTGAGAACATGTTTCTCGGCCAAGAGATGATCTGGCAACAAATGTTCCAAATGCTGTGTCCGGACACCTCGATTCCAGAACCACTCAAGCAACCATCTACAATACCGGACCTCGCAGCGCGCCGAGAGAAACTCAAATCCTCCCTTCTCCTCGCTGCATCATCCCGGGGAAATGGCCAGAGCCCACGAGAGTTGGAAAAAGACTCGTCCGACGTGGAGTCAGTCGGGCGCCCGGCAAAGCGGCCACGCCTTAACGATGTGGATTCTCCATCCTTTCTTGTTAACCCCAATAGCGACTCGAACTGGATCCTACCAGCCGAAATCTTGAATGAATTGGTCGATTTCTACCATATCAACATCCACCCCTGGATTCCAGTTCTTCAGATGGAGAGATTTCGCCAGCGTATCCAATCAGCAGATGAGCGCCCACAAATCACATGCATTCTCCATGCTATAATAGCTGTCTGCATCCGATTTTCACGAAATGATTATTTACCGGACGAAGAGACGAAATCCCAAATAGCAGAGAAAAGCCGCCGAAAGGTCATTTTAGACAGCACCGAGTCATTTTCAGTCGAGAAATTACAGGCATTGGTCATTCTTGCATTCGAAACTGTGAGTAATTAGTCCCACGCTTCCAATTCGAAGTCATTGGCTTACAAAAACAGATCGGGCGTGGCCGCGGCCCTTCCTCGTGGTCTATAGTGGGCAGTATGGTCAGTACAGTTGAGCACTTACAACTCAACATCGAGGAAGATGTGTTACATTCTGCAGCGAGTCTCGGAGAAACATTGATTCGACGAATGGTCTTTCTTTCCCCTTCTCAGTCATGGAGCGAAGCAGAGGAGCGCCGCAGGATCTTCTGGGCAGTTTTTTTGATGGACCGCTTTTGCAGCATATCGACTGGGTGGAAAGTGAGCCTGACTAACATCGACGTAAAACGTCGTCTCCCTTGTGAAGGAGCACTCTGGCAGAAAGGCCAAGAAATCCAGACGCCATATTTTGGTATTTCAGACTCGAAAGACAGCGTAACGACCCCAATCTCGAACGGAAAACGGTCGACTGATGCAGAAGGCCAAGATTCTATCGGTGGCTTTGCGTACAATATCGAGGCGACCGAATCTCTTGCCTTGGTAGCCAACTTCTTTCTGCACCATGCCTTCATTGTTGGCGATGCACAGAAGGCCCAGATGTGGCTCATGCAGTTCAAGGAATTGGACCTGCGACTAATTCAGTGAGCGCCAATAGTACTTCATCTATTACTCGTGTTTTATTGACATGTGATCTTCTAGATGGAAGTTATACCTTCCTTCAAAGTGGCGGGAAGCCTGTGCGCTTAACTGCGATGGAGTTATGGACCCGAACCTCACTCTTGCTCATATAACGCACAACACTGCGGTAATCTTGCTACACCAAGGAATTGCTTGGCCACCCGCTCACTGGCAGATGTGCCCAGTCAGACTTCCCTCTGCTTCATCTGCCGAGGCATGTCTGGAGGCCGCGTCCGAGATCGCCACAATCGGGCAGCAGTTCCTCTCTTTCTCGCCGATATTCACAAACCCACAGTTTTCATTCTGTCTTTTCATCGCCGGCCGCATGCTCCTAGCTCATGCAAGATATAACAGTGTTCCTATTCCACCTGCGCTGGAAACTCTGATCGCTAGTTTGCTTGAAATCTCCCAGCGATGGACCGGTCGCAGTGAAACAGCAGAGCCGCACGGTGACAATTTAGCTTCCAGCTTTGCGAAACGGCTTATGGAAGCTCAGAGTGATAATCTCGCTTCCACGTACTGTCCAAGTTTGGACATTCGGCAGACTGCGTACTCGGACGAGTCTAAGGAGCAACCACCAGCATCCACAGTTCATACATCCCCCTCAGACAGAGGATTGCTTCCGCCGAAGGCTGCAGACGGATCGCCACAGGCTGCATATGTGAACAAGTCGAACCATCAAGAGCCTCTCCACCTTGACTCCTTTAGCCTTGCCTTTCCACCTCTTCCATTGGCATTCCAACAAGACTTCCCTATGGTTTCAAACAATGACCATCTTTCGCTTCCTACGCAGACTGCGGGTAACCCTCTTCCTTCGCTGATGGATATCCAGTCGCCCAATCCCCGCCAGTTTAACATGTGGCAAAACACAACGGCTACCTACGACACTGGGATTTTGGGCTCACAGGACGACTTATCACATCTCTTCAACCTTGCCCCTAGTCCAGGACAGCGCATCAGTCGTTATGGTGGAACTTAAATTCAGCCTGGGGATATGCTGGGATGGCACTCGATGACCAAATGTTGATGTCCTCAGATACGTCTCAACAATGGTTCCAAGGTTTACATTGAATATGGTCATGACCATGTTTCAACGCTCCGCAATCGAGATTAAGGAAACAACTGTATTGCTTTTTACAACGTCTAATCTTTCGCCCTATTTCAGTCCGCAATTTGCAAGACTTCCCCGACAGAATCGGATTTCCTTCCAGGCTTACCATCATCGAGTTTCGGCCAAACCTAATTCAAGCAGCATGTTTCCGAACAGCAAAAAGTAGTAGTCCGCATAAACCAAACCATGGTTTGACCAGCGTCTTGGCGCGAACTCATAGTTGTTGATGGTCGCACCACCCAGAATACTCTCGCGGATCTTCGAGCGAGATTCATCCACGACGGTAATACTACTTAATCCGTCTCCATCCTGTCCATCGATACAGCCGCTTGGATAAACGGGAACCTTAGAGGCAGAAGTCACTTTTTCGAACCGAGATGTAGGCGAGTTCAAGAACTTGCTAACGGTGCAATCAACCAAACTCATCGCGTTGAACAAGTAGAAGTCGCCATCTGAACTGCCTTTCAACGCTTTGTACAGAAGAAGCATACCACAAGCAGCAACCACAGCCGCAGATGTATCATGCGGACTCGCCTCCGTGATCGGAGCCGTAAAGTCCCAGTATGGCACCCCATCCTCAGGCAAATGGGCAATGAAGTAATCAGCCAGTTCCCGCGCGGTGACAAGGAAAGAAATATCCTTTGTCCATTCGAATGTCTGCATGAAGCCCAAAATACCCCATGCTTGTCCTCGGGCCCAGCAACTGGAGTCGCTGAAGCCCTGATTAGTGAACTTGGCCTTCACACCGCCATTCTCTGAATCGAAATTCACGACATGGAACGTCGAGTGATCATCTCGAATATGATGCTTCTGCGTCGTGCGGGCATGCATTAGAGCCACGTCAAACAGCTCCTTATTCGAAGTTTCTCGCGCAGCCCAGAACAGGAGATCCAAATTTAACATGTTGTCGATAATCACCAGGAAGTCTTGGGATGGGTCGGTGAATGAGTAGCGATTCGTGATACAGACGTCCCAGCTGCGGAGACACTGTGTCGTGGCATTGAATCTGGTGGCCAACGAATGCGCCGCCATGACGAGACTGTTGTACGCGGCTGGGTCACGATGAAGTTCCCATGATTTCGTTGCCCATGGCACGATCATGAAGCCTAGATCGTGGGTGTCTCGCTTTAGTGCATTTGCGTGCAGGTTTGTGGTCCACCAGCGGCACAGATGTTCTAATTGAAGATGGTGTGGCCATGGTGCGGGAGTATCTTTTGTTTGTCCCGATTGGTGAGTAATTTTGGGATGGCGAGTTAAGCGTTCGAGAAGAAGATACATAGATCCAGGAAAGAAGCCTGATGTCCAGAAGTCCAGAGTGCGGTAAACATATATACCATCCTCATTGGTGTATTCGGGATAGAGGACGGGTGGTTTGCACTGCTTTTGGTGTCAGAGCGCTACCATAATTCTCAACTTGAAGTTCTTCCAAATTTATCGCCGGGTTTCTTACACTTGAAACTGCCCTATTTGCTATATTCCATACTTTTGCCACGACAGATACGGAATAAAGAGCGTCCATCAAGTGCTCTGAGATGGCGTGAATTCGACCTTGTACGCCATTTGCGCCGTACAGTTTCATTTTGCTCGGGTGGACCTCTAGATCCTGATTTAAAGGTTAATATCCGAAGTTCAAGTCCTGGGGTCTATTTAGGAAACCTGATTTCAGACATACTGTGGTGGGTGCTTCGCTTGGAGACATGTTGAAATTGGCGACTCGATTCTGGCCAATCCCTCAAGTTTGATTGTCTTTATTCCCAGCAATATGAGCCTAGCCTGTCTACATTTATTTGCATAGCAATTGCACTTCGCGCGGAGGAAGTTCCGATAGATGTCCGGCCTCCCGAAATCTCGACTACGGTCCCTTAATCGACATTGTGGCCGCCACTTACCTTAGCTGAGTTGCTTTGAAAGGCTCTCCGAGATACACTTCGCACTCCATCATTATCGAACACTGTGAAAACCACTTCACTGCAACAATCCAAGGTCTAGATAAAATGGAGACACGCGTCGTATCTACAAGATTTACCGCGACTGGGCCAGGGCATATGCCGGAGGATCTCCGGCAGTTTTGTTCTGTCTCGGGCAAACACCTTGCTCTACAGAATCTCTTAGAAATGCCTTGTAATAGGGGGCGTAGTTTACCCGAAATGTCTTTGTTGTTCCTGCTGTCTAAGCTATCTTCAGAATGTAGACTATTTTGTAACCGAAATTGGATTAAAACATACTATGGGTCAGTGAGGTGGACTAAAAGAGATTCGTGACGAATAGGTTTATGCTCTCAGACAAATTCTCAGGCTCTAGCGATATCTTGGATCAAAGCTTATCTCTTCTTCAATGATAGTTCCTCTTCTGTTGGTTTTCTCGCCCACACGCGGTTGCTAATTCTGATTAACACAACATACTCAGCAGATAAAATCAGAAGGCTTACATCCAGTTATATCCATGAATATGTGGATCCTTCAGTTCCTGGCGCACTTTGGCCAAGAACACTTGCACCTCCTCCTTCGTCCACGGCTCAGGCTCTCCAAAATGGGTCAGAAGCCACATTGCCCAGCCCTCTAACGCAGCGTTCCAGTGAGCATACTGAAGTCGTCCGGTCTCCTTCAGTACTTTGTCTCTAGGCCAAGCTCCTAGGGGAATCCTGCTCTTTTTCTCGTGCACTTCCACGAATCCGGCTTTTTCTATTGAGCTGCGCATCGTTTCGTGAATATTGAGGGACCGCCCAGCTCGTTCGGCACAATTAATAAATATGTTGCCCCACTTCGATAGCTGATGTTCCTCTTTTAAGGTCATATCATCGCTGCGGACTCGCACGTCGAATTCCATCTGTTCAATCCAGCCTCCGGGTTCAAGGGCCCTGTACAAGAAATTAAGCTGAAATACCTTACTAGATAGACAAAATAGCTAGAATAAAAACTCACGCGTAGACTTGTTTGTATAGCTGGTCCCATCCCTCTGGAGGGAAGGCACCGTACATTAGGCGTATGTGAATAAAGTCGAATGGATCTCTCCATGTCCACTCACGAAGCACATCATCTACTTCGAAAACACAGTTGGGTGGCATCCATGTCACAGGCGGGGGGAAGAGATCCACGCCACGGACGGTAGCTAACTCTGTGTTAGTCCAAGAAGATGGGGGTTGATTCAAGAGATCGCAGACCTGACGGATACATATCGGCAACATCACTTAAGAGATCGTTAGTGGCTCTTGTATAACGCGGATTCATTGACTAACATTGCCCAACTTCCTTGGCCAGTTCCGATGTCTAGAATATGCTATATGGCGATGTTAGAAGGGTGCCCAAGCGAACATCTCTCAGCATGGCTTTTTTTACCTTGGGTAAATCACCTATAGGAGCGCGAAATAGAGGGTTATCCTGGTAGTGATCTAACACGAGGAACACCATATGGCTGAATACATTTTGAGTTAAACCACATGCAGTTGGTAGGGCATGAACAGTATGTGAGGGGTTGCGATTTACCCAATCTCGAATGCTTCGAATTGCTTCTCATCAGAAGGACCCCTGATAATGTTAGTCATCCCCGTGAATGACCAAATAAATGGATGGTAACCCGCCAGTAATCATCATCTTTTGTGGCTTGGTATCTATGTCTCAGGTGAGTATCAGGGGACAACCTGCCGGACTGAAGTACTAAAAAATACTGACCGTCGCCCGTTTTCAAACCGTCCCCTCGCGATCGAGGATGCAAGAGAGGTGGTCTCTCTGAAGACAACACCAGGTAAGAATACGACAATAATCATACTTTGATTGAAAAAGCGCTACTCACGACTGAAAGTCCAACGGAGTTGTGCTTGTACCGCCACTTTCCAGGTAGAAATCTGGGTCCTAGTCGAGACGTGAAAAGTGGCCCCATCAATAAATGGGAAAGGTGACTTACCACTGGTATGTCCTCCATATTTGCCGCTATGTCGTATCAATTTGAAAGGCTCCGGGGGAAACAGTCGACGTCGACATCGAGAGAATTTGAGGAGCTGGCTGGAAAAAGTATCCGATAGAAGGTGGGCGGTGCTACGTCACATTCTGGACCACAGCTGTACATTGTGCATATTATGCACAACCAGGACGAAAAAACTGAAATAAAAAGTATATCGAGACAAAGGTACGTGCGGGCGCGCTCACGGGCCTCCGATGACTATATCGAGGTTGGTGCAGCAATGACTCCGGGGGAACTAGCTCTGGTCCCCGGGGAGCCGATCGCTTGCCGATAGCATTACCGCCATCCTCTTTGCGCACAATGGATAAGTAACTATTTCCATGGATGTCTCTGCGAGTCATAAATGAGTTATAGATACAACATAATTTCGAAACGAGGAGTATTTACTCTATTTTCATTTTGTTTTGCTGAATTTCAAATTCTGTGCATGCTCATTTGCAAACAAAGGTACCAAATTCGGCACCATATACCATCGAGGTGTTTTCATGACAATCATATACCTTGAAACAAGATGGCATTGCCGTGGTGTGCACTTGTTTTCAACATCAACTCTTCGTATTGATATGTGTATACCCGACAAATGCCTCTTTTTAATATCATCAAAGTACTTAATACACAGCAAAACTGAAGCAGATGATCGAATTTTGATAGTCCGGAGTCCGGAGCATTGTTAGGAGGAGGCTCCGGCCATTGTCACCAAGCCCATTGGCGGAGCAATGTGCGGCAAATCCCCCGCGTGTCAAGTTCCTTCCGATGCCCACAATATGAAATCGACAATGTGAGGGAGAATTAGTTGGATCCTTCGCACCATAAGACGCGCACTCATGCTTGTCAGGGGATGTCATGTTGGCGCTAGAAGTATATGAATAGAGCTCGGTTTTCAGGTGACTCCGCTTATTATTAACAACAATTCATTTAACACCATATTCAATACTGTATCTGGTTTCCCTTCGTGCAGCATGGCTTCAAAGGAAAGTGAAACTGGGACGAGTTTCACCCACGAGGAGTTACAATCAAAATCCATGGTAATGGGTGGCCATGTTGAAGCAAAAGAAACAAAAGATACCTACGCAGCCGGTTTGGGTGTCGAAATCGATACAGCCACAGATAGACGACTATTCTGGAAAATTTCCGGTCGCATCTTAGTTATACAGGTGATCACTTACTTCCTCCAATCTTTGGACAAAGGTATTCTCAATTATGCCTCGATTATGGGCATCAAGACCGACGCCCACCTTGTGGGCCAGGATGTAAGCTTTTATTCAATCTATGTGTTCTTCTGTCTGGCACTGAAAATCGTGTTCTAGTACTCGTGGCTTGGAACAATCCTCTACATTGGTATTCTTGTCGGCGAATATCCACAGAACTTCCTCCTTCAGAAGCTTCCTTTGGCTAAGACTCTAGCCTGTAATGTCTTTATCTGGGGTGCCGTTGTAGCTTGTTCTGCCGCATCAACACGATTTGGTTCGCTAGTGGGAGTTCGATTCCTGCTGGGTTTCTTCGAAAGTTGTATTCAACCCGCCATGATGCTACTGTGTGTATTTCTTATCTCCGATGTGAATACCTCAACTGATGTCAGAAAGGACGGCCATGTGGTATAAAAGAGAAGAACAATCCTTATTGAACTCGATTTGGTATTGTATGAGCGGAGTTCAATTGATGGTAATTTCCAACCTCACTCGGTCGCTTTAAATCCCAAATCCTTACACACATACAGATCGGTGGACTTATAGCCTTTGGAATTTCCCATTTCACCGACGGGCCGATCAAGAACTGGCAGCTTATGTTTTTAGTCCTTGGGCTGGCAACTTGTGTCTGGTCGTTTTTCATCGGTGCTCTTCTTCCCGATAGTCCTATATCTGCGAAATGCTATAGCGAGGAAGACAAGCTACTGATGATCGAGCGAGTACGACATAATGAGACCGGCATCGAAAACAAGGAATACAAAAAGGATCAAATAACCGAAGCTCTGAAAGACCCCTTTGTTTGGTGTTGCTTCATGCTAATCGCGGTCGCTAATCTGATCATCGGTGGGCTTGGGGTTTTCTCCAATCTCATTGTCCAAGAATTTGGCTTCTCAACTCTTCAAACAACCCTTCTCAACATTGCTCAGGGCTTATGGACTATCATTGTCATGATCGGGTCTGCATGGGTATCACAAAGATTCCAGCAGACGTGCTTTACAATGATCGTAAGTAATTCATTTCTTGCATAAAGGGTAGCTAGTAACATTATATACTAGCTTTGGGCGATTCCAGCCATCGTCGGGACGATCGTGATCCTCGTTGTGACTCCTACCCCCTCAAACGCAGGCGGAATGCTTATCGCCTTTTACTGCACACAATTCTTTCTTGCAGAAGGCAACATGATAATATCTCTAGTCACCCGCAATATTGGTGGCCAAACTAAGAAAGGCATCACAATGACCATTATCTTCATTGGGTGGGCTGTTGGCAACCTTATCGCACCACAAATTTTCCAAAACTCCGATGCACCTCGGTACCTCCATGGTTTCCTGACTCATATTGTCATTTATGCTGTCTTTATTGGGATCGTGATATTGACTCGTGTTATTCTCATGGCGAAGAACCGCTCCAAGGAGCAGGGATCGAGTGAGATCTCTCATGAGCTGGCGTTTGATGATCTTACAGATCAACAGAATCCTAATTTCCGCTATGTTTATTAGTACAACCAAGGTTACGAGGAAAGAGCTACTGTTTGATTGATATCACAGATAAATTCTTCTCGGATGTAGATGTAGTACGATGCCTCTTTTGCGTGCTTCAGGTTTCTTGGACACACTCTAAAACGAAAGTTCATCCATCAATATCGTGAAGCCGTGCTATCAATCCCTTCCATTCATGTCACACTCTTGTGGTAACTAAATTTGAAAGAAATGTTTATTTGCGAAGGTAGCTGCTTTACTATACCCAGACACAAGGACCATAACGTACCATCAGGGGTGCTAGGTTACCGAAAAACAAGTAGGCAAGGTAACAAATGCCTACAAGCTATCGTGTCACTGTAGTTACATAAATCTCCAAAAGTCATACTATGGCTTTTGGAGATCAAATACATAGTATGTATCTTAGTATGTATTCGGGCTGCAGGGTGCTTTCAGGCTATATGGGCGCACATTGAGCACTCTCTTCAGATTCTGGGCGTCCTAATTTACGAGACAACTTGGAGTCACGCGCAAGAGGCGAGAGATTCGAACAGCAACTTTAATCCCAGGCACCAGTTTCTTCAAACTCTTTAGGACCGTGACGACAAGCTTTATTGGTCAAGTTCGACCCCCAAGCATCTAGAATTGTGGTACTGCGGTCCCAATGGGCTTGATCTTTGGTAATGTACCACATCAATGCATTCTGCCAAGCAGCACGAGCGTCATGGGCAAATGCTGTGTAGTTGCTAATTTTTCCTCGTGAAATGACAGCGTGTGGCCCTTGCATAGAGTAGTTTGACATAGAGAAGGTGTCAGTACTAAAATTGGCGAATGTTGAGGCCCAGGGATCTTTGCTGGATAGCACATTGAAGCGAATACGCTCCAGATCATCATGAGAGTGCCAGATCCCAGGATGGGCAAAATCCCCTGGTGATCGTTTCTAATATGGGTTGATATTATTGATATTGGAGACTGCTACCATAGGAAGTGGCCCGTAGCTGCCTGGGACATCATTGACGCTTGCATTGCATATCCGGGTAACGAAGAAAACAAATAAAACTAAGAAAAGGATAATCTAATAGTAATTAGCCGACTGTATAGTCTAATGGATTCTAGAAGATAGCAAAGATCAGTACTATATCGATGAAGCTACTGACCCTCATGGTGCCACGAGTTGCCACAATCAGAGTCAACTTTCAAAGGTGTGCATTGTCCCGAGTTCCAGTCGCCTGAATATTCTCTGGCGAATTATAACTAATCCTAACGCGCAACCTGGGTGTGTGCCTCTCTGAGCAGGTCGCCATCAAATTCCAGCGGGCCGGAGCCACCCCCTAAGATTACCCCGAGAGTGGCGATGGCGGGTTACGTGACGTTTTTGAGGAATTCCGCACAGCAAATGCGGGGGAAGCTTTGCCTGGACGTATCCTAGTCCATATTCTCCCCGATAATTTGCCCGCCGCCTGAGAAACGCGATGAGGATTAGGCGAAAGGAATGTCTAATCCCAGAGATTTATTACACGTACAAGGGTGACTCGGAAGCAGGGCAGATGGCGGGTAAGGAAAATGGAGAAGGGAGTAGGATAGCTACGAGGCAGATGAAAAGTGAAAAAGAATTTGAATATACATGATGAAAAATGGTCACACTTGAAATTTTAAGAAAGATTACTCCATATTGTGATTCAAGTTGACCAAAGGATGGAAGGTCCCTTAGCGGATCAGCAAATTAGGAGTACGGAATTGTTGGGAAACGGTAGATTTAAGAGGTAAACGTTTAAAGTATGTAAGTGTTCTGAGTTGCGCTCGTGCAAGTGATAAAAGGAAATGAATTTTATTTATTTCATCTACAAAATGGACCTATTGGATCGTTTCTTGTTCATATTCCTTCCGAAGAAAACTAATTTACTCAACAATATGCAATATTGGGGTTGGAGCAGCTCCCTGCAATGAATGTCTGCGAAACTTTGGGCAAATCTGACTCAAAAACCTGAGCCGAGGGATCGAGGATACGGTCGATGATATGAATGACACCCTTGAGTGACCGAGAGATATTTTCAGAGGGCGTCTATTAACAGTTTTTGAAGTAAAGAGAAGACTCACGCTTGTTACTAGATTATCCGGTCCAGTGGAAGTGGCAGTTGCGACATTGTTGATCTTTATTTCTCCACTTCCATGCACAAAAGTATTTATGTAAAGGTAACTTGCGGTCTACGCGTGAGGTTGTCAGTTATACTAGTAACTTCCTAGTTACATTGCACTGATATAAAAATAGAATGAACTCACCTGCAAACGAGATAGATGTGTGTTGAAGTTGCTGGTTGTCAACTTCGAATTGGGCACATAATGGTGGTTGATCAAGTTACCGATCCACCATTTCCCCTTTCTAACGAGATAAGAGAGGTCAATGGCCAAGATTCATGTATATAGGGACTCAAAATATGGCTGCAAGGTGTCTTACGGCGTTGTGGCAAACGAGCTAAAGTAAGCACCGGTATGTTCGAAGGCCTCGTTGCTTGGGGCAAAGAAGGTAAAAGACCAAGTTGGGGCCGTATCAAATGCTCTGGCAAATCCGGCGGGCTCTCGCAGAATCTTCGATAAATTTGAAAGGTCGTCTCGAGAATCAATGAAGTCTAGTAAGGTCGAAATGTTCGCAGGCTTTGGTGCGATGTAGACCTGTGATGGTTCTGCGACGTAGCTCAGCGTTTCACTTGCGACCACCAATTGGACGGCACTGAAAATTGAAAGAATAATAATATACTTCAGCATTATTGGTATCGAATCATGCGAGTTGAACATTTTAGTAAGTAGTCCCCCTGCTCCATTTTAATGTTGGTAGGAAATGCAGTGCCGGAGCTTGCTCCGGTAAATGAGCCGTCGATACCAAATTTCACAAATAGCCCATGAACGATTTGTCAACATAAAATAGTCTGATAATTAGAGATACTCGTTAAGCTTGTCCATCAACTACTTGAAATTTACGCGAGCGAATATTTCAACGCACGACGTCAGCACTTATGATGGGGAGCGCGATCGGGTCAATGATTTTCTTTGGCCTATGTACACTGTCCGGTGCATTGGAAAATTCGGCTACCACTCCCCAAATGGGCTGGAATAGGTGTGTATTCAATTAATATTCATGCCTATAACAGTCTTTCGGTAAACCCTAATTGATCACTCCCCAGCTGGAACACTTTCAAAAGCAACTTCAACCAATCAGTCATTGAGAACACTGCCAGTTTACTTGTCAGTACAGGCCTACGTGATGCTGGCTACAAGTATCTTGTAATGGACGAGGGCTGGCAAGCATTGGAAAGAGATAAAAATGGGCGGCAGCAGCCAAATACAACCAAGCTCCCCGGGGGGGTCGGCGGGATTGCGGAATTCGTGCATAAGAAAGGGCTAAAGTTAGGGGTGTACAGTGACGCCGGGTATCTTATTACCAACCTTCTGTTTCGCTGAATGGAAGCTTATTCAAGCTCCCAGAATATATGACTGTGGATTTTATCCAGGCTCCTGGGGTTATGAGGAGCTCGATGCGGCAACATATGCTCAATGGGGCGTGGACTACCTCAAATACGATAACTGTGGGGGATTTGAGGCCAATACCGAAAGCCCGCAAGTTCGCTTTGCAGCGATGAGAGATGCACTTCGAGGTACTGGTCGGAGTATCTTCTATTCAATCTGCCAGTGGGGTCATCAATTTCCGTGGTACTGGGCGGATGGTCAGTATTCCTTGGAGTTCCGCTGTTCTTATACGTCTTCACTAATTTCTAGTACATTTCAGAGATAAGCCAATCATACCGAATGTCAGGAGATATCACTTATACTTTCAGTGACACCGGAAATGACTGTGCCGTGGGTGTAATCATTAAAATGGGAGAATGCAGATGCTGATTGAATGAGCAGTGCAAAACAGCGTATTGCATGAATGTCGGCTATGCCGGCTGTAGTGTTTTGACGATAATTCGAGAAATGAGAGAGCTAAGCCCATTCCAAAAACCCGGAGCATGGGCTGATATGGACATGCTTGAGATCGGCAACGGGAACATGACGTTACACGAACAACAAACACATATGGCATTTTGGGCTGCTTTGAAATCACCGTTGATTATTGGGGCAGATCTGCAAACACTAGCAGTTGATAGTCTTGACGTGTTGAGAAATAAAGAGATTATCGCTATCTCACAGGACTCTCTCGGTAAAGCAGTGGAATATCTTACAGATTTGAGCACCGAGACGAGTATCCAGGTTTGGGCTGGTCCGTTGACCGGTGGGAAGATTGTCATGCTGGTCCTCAGTGAACTGAATAATGTCAACACTGTCAACCTCTCGCTGGGGGATGTCCCAGGCCTTTCTTCAACCCATTCCTATGCTGCTCGTGATGTATGGGAGGCACGGAATCTTGGCCGGGTGAAAGGTAGGATCTCACTACAGGTGGCTCCACACCAAACAAGAGTGCTTGTTCTCAGTTAGTCTTCAATCACGCACAGACAGGAGGAGTTTAGCATATCTAGTGACTACTATTCATTACTACTATCTAGTAAGGTAACCATTCGATCATCAAATTTGATAGCTGTGATATCTCAACATCAGCGACTTGTTTCATGATGCTCCGGGCATATAATCCTCTCTATAAGATTTAGTGAACGGTTATGGATCGCTCCCTGGTGATGATTACACCAGGATCTTGGTGCGAGCTTCCAGCAGTGGAATTCCGCTCCCCGAGTGGATTCCGCCCCGCCCCGCCCCGCCCCGCCGGAGCCAGGTTCCAAGATGTGAATTTTGATACATTCTGAGAAGCTTTCCTACGTAATTTTACGCGGCTCTCATTTCTCAGACTAAGGGGAGCTATTTCGTTCAAATATTTACCAGTGGTAGTAGATACCGCAGCATGAAGTGGTCACTTTGTGGCAGCTAGCTTCTTGTCTTGGCAGGTCGCTGTCCGGTTCTCTCGCTCCCTATATCAATAGTATTCTTTTCTATTGCCCAATAGTAGTATAAATTCTAGCCTTCTAGCCTGATGACCCCACCTAGGTAGATTCAAATCACGAGTACTATTTAGTACTAGTACTACTTTCCAAGTTGACCTTGCTACCAAGTCGTGTTGGTAGTGGAAGTATATATTCGGGCTGGCAAGCCGTAGTACTGGTACTTACTAGTTGCACCTTAGACTGAGAGTCAGAGTTGCAACTTGAAGATACCCCTAATCCTCCAACAACCTCCAGGGCTTGAGGGTATTTTAAATTTACTATTTTCCACGCCCTTAATTTGAACTGATAGTATCTGTCACTGTGCCTGTCACTGTCGCTGTTGAGTTACTATATATTAGTCATACTATCACGTGACCCATAGCTACAAAGTGGCATCGAAGAAGTAGATTGATAGGTAGCCACCTTTCCCAGAATATGATCATGGAGGAGAAAATAGGAACTCAAGTTATTCGCTGGAATAATATTCATACCTAATACCAGTATATCTCAATTTCTTCAACTGGAGTTCACTACATCTACCACCAACTGGTAAGTCCAAAAGCTCTCATCCCAATGCGGGAGGATCCTCCCGAGCTCCTTGCGGTCCGAGAACTTCTCCTTTGTCCACGTATCGAATATCCCACCTGGGCACCCTCTCCATCACCACCGCCCGCCCTCACACTTCGCTCTGCATGTCGCAATCCCCGGTCGCCTGTCCTCAACCATAACCTTTGCCTCGCGCTGGTGGCCGTCGTGGTCTCCCGCGGGTGAAAGCTGGCGCGATGGATTTGCGCACGATCATGAACACCGACGGCGGTGCCTCCAACCGTCAAGCGGCCATTCAATCCTCGAGTTCTCCGATCGAGGTCGATCCTGCTCATCAGCAGCGCGCGCAGATTCCTGTGACCGACTATCCCAATCGCCCTCCACCTGCCCAACACCACCCCTCGCACGCCTCCCCAGAGCGAGCCGTATCCTACAGTGGCCCTGTCCATTCGTCTCCTTACCAACAATTTAATGCCGGTCCCCCACCATTGAATACGGCGATACCATCTCAGCAAACTCAGAGTCCCTCGAGTGTTTCGACTCCATATGGACTTGGCGCGCGTGATCAGTACGGCGCGTCGGTGTACAGTTCGCACCCCCAACACCCCGCGGGTCCCCTGGCCTCACCATACACTCCACAGCCGATGAGCGCTGGGCCCCATGTTCCTCCTGAGCAGCAGTCATATTTCGCTCAACAACGGTCTCATTCCCTTCACTCTGTGATGGCGAACCCGCGCGCCCCGGCCGAGACCTTTCCTAACAAAGAAAACTTCCCCTCTGCCGCTCCCCAACCACCTCCACCGCATCAACATCAATTTTCTCCTTCCGCCCATCGATCCGTACCAGGCACACCTTTGGGCCCTCCCCCAAATTTAGCTTCTCGACAATCGCCCTCTTCGGCGCGTCCACAATCCTCCGGTCAAGACTCCCACAACCCTCTCTCCAGCCCACGGCAGATACAAGACCCGCAGATCCGAGATTTGTCCCGGACTCACTCACCATCAGCCCAGCGTCACTTCTCACCAGGAAGTCGAGCTTCCGAGTCCGCACCTCAACCTCACCCCGGCGTCAAGCTAGAACCCGTCGAGCATACCACTCCCCGAGCTGTCTCGAGGCGAAATAGCACAGCAGCCCCGTCTGACGCGACAGGCGCGGTTCCAACAAGATCGTCGGAAGAAAGGAAGTGGATCGAAAGCCCTTCAACTCCATTTGGATCAGGGCCGGGATCAGATGCACGCGTCTCACCGATCGCGACCGTTCATTCACAAGTGAACTCTTCGCCCTCAGGACAAAGGAGTGGATCGCATCCTTTGAAGATGGAGGTCGACCATGAAACTACTTCCCGGGTCAGCAGTCAACCCCCCAAAGCAAAGAGGCGGCGGTACAACGAGCCTCCCATTTATGCACAACGATCAGCTCGTACCAAGGGCAAATGTCCTGTTATCCCCAGTCCCCGACCACCAGTTCCAAAACACGCGAGGCAATCGCTCCAGGAATACTGGGCAGCTGGCAGAAGATCCTCCACAACCGGTCCGCCACCACCGTCCGCCACGCCATCACGTATCACTCGAACACCGGGAGCAGCAGCTGCACCAGTCCCGAACGGCCCTCCTCCTCCCCCTACCCCGGCCCAGCCTGCATCAAGAAGTCCCGCTCAAGAAGGAGCTCTTGGCATCTGGGAGCCCTCGATAACAGGTTTCATTCCGCACGAAGAGATTACACATGAACTCTGCGACTTCCTATTCCGACATGTGGTCGCCAGAAATGATGTTGGCACGGGACCAGCGGGCGCAGCAGCCACTGGAGCGGGTGCGATTATTGAGGTCGAAGCGAAGTTGGGTCATATTATCGACCAAGACCGCAGAGAGAGGCTGATCTTGCCAATAAAAACCGAGGCGATCATCAGCAAGGAAACTGCAGGATTCAGGACATCTTTCGAGAGCAACATGACAGTCGTAAGTACAACTTGGTCCATGTAGTCTGAAATGTGGAATTTGGAACTAACGCTTGTTTACTAGGAGCAACACCGTGCTTATAACAATTTCCTCAACCAGACCGTCAAGGATTCCATGACCCCACCTCGCATCCAACTTTCATACGCCCACAAGAAAGAGCGCGATACATTCTATGAAGTTTCGCCTGAAGAGCTCCCTCCAGTCATTCGGTCGAATCTGAACCCTCGTCACAAACCCAAAGTTCGTGTGACAACAGACCAACGAACCGGCGAAGTCCTCGCGAAAATCATCAAGTGCCGAGTCGCAGATATGGACATTTATAGCCCCCGCACGGCTTTTGACTGGCGAGTGAGCGTGAATCTGGAAATGGAATACGAAGGTGATATTCAGAATCTGCCCGTCGTGGACGCAAGCAGTGGTCGCGGTGAGCGAAACAAAGATCGTATGAGCTATCGACATCAAGCCTACCAAGTCGACTTGACCCAAGTGGCCAGGGCCGAAGTAAGTTCTCCCACTTTGAACCCCCCCTCCTCCTTCCCGTTCCATTTTCTACTACCCTTCGACGTTGTGTTACTGTGTTAAACCGACCTTCTGACCTCTTCATAGTCCGCAATGAAAAATGAATTCGACCACGAGCTCGAAGTCGAAATATCGGGCGCTGAACTTAAGCGACAGGGCCAACTTGCTGCGGCCGGTGACCCGAAGAACCAATACGAAGAGCTGGTAAAGGGTTTCGTGGATAATGTTCGCGTGCTGGCACGGGTGAAGTCTTGATACGAATCTTTTCTTTCTTTTCCTTTTCTGTTCAATTTCTGTACCATGTATTCTAACACTCTATTCGGGATTCCTCTTCCCTTGCACCCTCTACTTCTAGCTCTTCCAGCTCTTCTAGCTCTTCCGATTCTCTTTTTTCTTTTCTTGTTCTGCAGATATGGTTCTCACTGGTATTAATTCTTCGTGGGTTTAAAAAGAGACGGCAGCAATAGACAGGATCGGCAAGAACTTCTTTTTATCATCATAGGACCTCTCAATTCCTCTTTCTTCTAGATGATGCGTATTTTTATGATAGCGTTGGAAGGGGAGAACCATTTTTGAACAACGAGGGGATAGACTAACCACGTCATGGCTACCCATCTTAGACTCGAGTTTTGCGCTGCTTACAAAAAGAAGTAGTAGACAATTATTCCATGATGGTACTGTATTCAATAATTCAGCAGCTATCCCCTATTGATCTACGTTTCTAGTTTCCAGCGCCTTGTTACTAATGAGTCAACCCCAGCGAGCCACTTCTTCCACACCGTCCCATTCCCAAGCCCCAAGATCATCTTGATTCTCTCATACCCGCGTACTTCTTCGTCCTCGGCCTCATTCTTCAACTCGAATTTACTATCTGGCCCCCAGACCATCCATCTTTTCTCCTCCTTCGAATGCCACGGTGCAAGCCCATTAGCAAATCGTATCCAAGCCGACATAAACTCCTTCACCATCTCACGCTCCGAATCATTCATTTCGTTCTTCAGATTTCCAAAGAGATACAACAGTTCATGAGCATGATACGCTGTACCCTCAAAGGAATTCTTAATGCGAGACCTCTGATCAAAGTGATACGAGTAAAATCTCTCGTGAACTTCAGACTTTCCCCCAACACATATATCTGCGAGAATGTAATTCGGTATCTTGAAAATAGCATCACCACACATATGTTCGACCCTGACCAAAAATTCAGCCGGCGAAAGATCATCGGAGATTTCATATTCCCGGAGAAAAAGATCCGTCACACCCTCATCTCGAATATGAGACTGAAGCGTCTTGCGAACAGAGGCAAAATCTTCCTCCCCTTCAAGTAGATTGAGATGGAAGATAACTCCCTCGTGGTACGTATCCCCAATCGTCAAGCTCTCCAACCACACCGGCGGCGCATGAACAGCGCTATGATCAAGATTCTCGGGATAGAACCACCCATCTATACAAGGATTACCCGTGCCGGATGGCACACCCTGGATAAGCGGCGTTGCATCCGCAAGATCCTGCTGTGGAATAGCGCGAAGTTTATCCATCACACCATCACTACCGGAATCGATCGAGAAATGCGCACAAACAGCCTCGAACAATCGATCATGCTGAGCAATCGTCCACGGAGGAATAGAAACTGCCAAGCCCGACATACAAACCGCGCGATGAAAGACGGCCGGTCTCGCAGCGAGAAGTTGGTTGCTGATTGATATTCCGCCTGCTGATTCGCCCACTGCGGTGACGTTCGACGCATCGCCGCCGAAATGTCCGATGTACTTTTGTACCCAGGAGAAGGCGGTTTGTTGGTCTGTTAGACCGAAGTTTCCGCTACCTGCGTGTCCATCTTGAGCGAGGGAGGATGCTATTGTAGAGCCGGCGAGAAATCCGCCTAGTCCGACGCGGTAGTTGAAGTTTATGCAGATTATGGGTTGGCCGATGGTGATGCTGTGGGAGACGAGATTTACCGCGTCGAAGATGGGGAGGTTGGCGCCGCCGTAGAGAAGAGACCCTCCGTGGACATAGACGAAGACTGGGAGGGGTTTATCTTTGTCGGTGGTGGTGGGTTGATATGCGTGTGGAATGACGATGTTAAGAACCAGGGCGGAAAGTTCGTCCACGTTCCATTCGGTGAAGTGTGGTGCTGGAGGGACGGGAACAAGCTCGTCGGAATCGTCACCTGGGGTGGTGGGATTTGGGCAATTACTCCTATTGAGATTGACTTATGAGATTCTGATTTCTTTTTGATGCTCGGGATGAATCGAATCAGAGGTAACTCTATACCTACCCTTGTTTGGTCCCATCATGGAATTGACCATCCCAGGAAGTTTTGAGAATAGATCGAGTCCATCTTTTGGCAAGATCCGCGTAAGGAATACCGCTGAATTGCTGCACGCCGTTGGCGAATTGTAGACCATCCAGCCTGCCCAGGCCAGGGATAGTAGTCGTGCACTTGGAGAGGGGAGTTTGGAATGACATGGGATTGGAAGTAGTTGACAGAAGTAGATTCACGTGCTAGAATATCTTGTTATAACTCATTTATATGATCTATTTGAGCTGTCTAAGTAACCTACTACTAGTACATGTCAAAAAAATTCCATACGTAGTACTAGAGGAACCCAATTTTGGTCCTTTAGTCCTTATCACCCCAAAAAGGAATCCAGACGCGCTATCAGAAGTCAATCCACAAGCTCCACTTCCCCCGCATTCTCCTGCCCGCGCATTAAATGAACTCTTAGCTGCTCCCCAGACACCTCGGTTACGAGATACATCTCAACCCGGCAATCTGACCGAGATCGAACTGATATATTCCTTCCTCAATCTGGAATGTCGACCCGCTCATATCAAGGTTGCTGGACCTGCAAGCGCCGCCGTCGGCGTTGCGACAACGCTCGACCAGCTTGCCAGGGCTGTGCGCGCCGAGGGGTGGATTGCGAGGGATATGAAGTGCGATTACGATGGGGGAGCGGTATTGCTTCGCGCGGCAGATATACCGGAGCAGACAAGCCGCTCGAGGAGAGTGTGCCGCCGAGGCCAAAGGGGAGACAGCGGGATTTGATTCGGGAGAAGATGAGGTCGGAGCCTCAAGGCCAGATACATGGTGGGTCTCCCTTCGAAGATGAGTAATTTGGCCATGTTTAACGCATTGGATAGTGAAGCTTGACGTGATGAGCCCTGAATTTGGCGAATCGGTCTGCTTGAAGACGGCGAGAGATGAGGAGGAAGAGATCATCTTTAATGAATGTGAGTGGTATCTCCGTTGTCGTTTTCAGTCTAATGATGAGGTTCCATAAGATTTGATGCTAAGCAAAACTAGTTTTAAAAAATGGTATCAATGTTCTCCACTCGACTACTGCGCGAGAATCTATGCTGCAGCCCCGACTTCCCCAGCTTCGCAAGGAATCTGATGCTTTGTACCCCATTTGCCTCACGTTCCAGCTTTCTCTCAGCAACCACCATAGCCCGCAGTTTCTCGAATACTTTGACACATCTCTACGGAAGTTCAGATCTGAACTAGCCCGTAGCACGAGCCTCTCGGACGGCACGTTGACAGCCGGGCTGCTGCTGTGTAGCATTGGTGTGCGTTACCCCGATATGAGATGTGGTCACCCTTTCATTGGCTTGCAAAAGTGGCGACCTGTATAATGCTAATTGAATACTACTTAGTTGATGCATGGATTGCCGTGGACAATGCATCTAGAAGGCATGCATAATATCTTGCAAAGCCACGGCCTTTCCGATGGGCCATCCGATAGCGGGACTTCCACGTTCCGCAGTCATTTACTCGAGGTCATGGGAGTGATGGATCTTCCTTGTTTCTCGATTGGTCGACAGACCCATCCTTCATCCATAGGCCGCCAGAGTTCCTCTATCGGCATCTGGCGTCGGTACTGTCAGTCAGCCACACCGAGGCGAGGTGTCGAACCGGTAAGTGGACTGCCGCGAACGCTACTAGATATCTTCGCAGGTATCGGGGTAGATACCACTGAGCAGCATTTTTGGGACTGGCCAGGCGAGCCGGGCAGTTTCTTGCAATGCTATTTGTGGGAGGCCCATCGGCTAGCTGGAATCTTATCGCTTCGCCGACATATACGGTCCGTGCGGAATAAAGATGACCATGAGATCTGCGACTTGTCGACGCGCCAAGAGCCAAATTCGTGCGCAGATGCAACGGTTTTGGTAACACGCATCATGGCTAATATGGATGCCTTGAGACTGGCATGCACCGAGCGACCCACGGAAGATGCTTTTATCAAGAATGCCGTTCTCTTCCCAATATTTGTGGCAGGGTTGGAAATTACCGTATTGGCAGAGAACCCCCAATGTCAAAAGGCTATTAGAACTTGTACATTCGGATCACGGCAGGATGAGATCCTCTTGAGTCTACTGGAGGAAATGTGGCGAAGGAATGATCCAGACTTGAACGTTGATGACTTGGCCCGGGAAAGAGGCCTTGAGATGGGATTGCTATGAGCTCGCAGAAGGGCTCTGCCTATTTACTTAATAAATCATCTTGAAAGTGGACAGCATACAAGATGATTTGCCTTTATTGTGCACTGTTTTCTCCCGTTCGTATCATGCCCCATAACTTCACTGTAGCGCTTTCGTTATGGGAAGTTTCATCCGTCAATACCAATTCCTCGACAACACGGAAACCAAAACTTTCGTAGAACCTAATGTTTCCCTCTTGGGTACACTCGAGATACACAGGCTGATTTCGCGTATAGTCCAAGATCCACTTCATAACATTCTTGCCGATTCCTCTTGACTGCAAACAGGGATGAACGGCGACGACTTCTAGATACCATAATCCCTGTCTGTACTCCGTTCGTAGAGAATTCAGGGATTTTGTGTGAGATGACATCATTTGATCAACTCTCTAAATTGTTTGAAAATACGTCAGATCTGACCTATGGAGAAATCAAAATAGTGAAAACATTACCTCCATTTTGCAATCTTTGTCCTCAATAGGGTTGAATATTCCCAGCAGCCAAATCTTGCATTTCAACAATGTACGGGAGAAGGACCACCCAATCTCTCCTGGGGGTGGAAAAAGAAAGACGACAGCACCTGCATCTTCTACTCCTGAAGATTTAGCTTCTTCCTCATACAGAGACACTTCAGTCGACTTCCCAAATGTGCTATCTGAGCTCTGAGACGATTGTCTTGCTTCTCCCTTCTGTGGATTTTCGCGGACCATTTGGCTAACATTAGATGATTGAAAAACCAGTCCCTCAGTCATGATTGACTGTACACGCCGATGTTGCCATTTCTGAATATTGACGTTTTGCCGGGCCCAGGGTTGCGCATTCGGGCGGAGCCATTGGATCAGCGGGTCAGAGGAAAAGGCTGCATTGACAGTTCGAGCGATCGCTGCAATAGAAGCCTCTAATAATTGGTGTCCGCGTTAGTCTATTAAAAACATAGTCATAGGATGAGTATGCGAACCATTATAAGCTTGAAATAGCTTGATCTTATTATTTCTGGTAGACATTGCGATGGATGATCGTTGATCGGGCACAATGAGTATCTAGAAATATGTTGAGAAAAGCGGAATGTTCGATTTTAACGAATAAAAAACCACTTCAATCTGTTTATCAGCAAATCTACATGCGCGTTTGCTAGGCATCATCCAAAAAAGGTGCGTCCGCCTACCAAAAAAAGGAGTTTCATCAGAATACTTTAGCCACGAAATTCGGACGTATCATCAAGTATCAACGCGAAACGAGCTAGCCGGAGTTTGGTGGCGATCTCGCGTACCTCGCTCCGCTTATCGCGTCGCTCCTTACTCTTTTAAGAAGGCCGACCCCCTGCACCCAAAATGTGGATAGCGTCGCCGCCACAAAAGGACTAGATGTTGTTCTCTCCGCACTCCGTTCCCGATGATTCATTGCCACCCCCAGATTCCAGGGCTTATCTCACCGAATTGAAGTGCATGATCGCTATGTTCGCTGTAGTGGCTTGAAACTATACAAAGCCCCTATCATGTGGACTCGGTGCTAATCACATCTACACACTCGAGAGGAATGATTAAATATCGCCTCATTTCACCACTTCTTCCCTCAGTTTACTGTGGGTTAAGGCTCAATATCTTTCAAGCTGCACAATGGAATCCCATTTTGATACATCAGTTTATGGGGGTGACACCCTTGCGCCCCCTGGGACTTTCCTACTCATTCGGGGTAAGGCACATTGCACAGATCTCAGAAAAGAAAGCACGACTAATCTCACAATCAGAGGACATGTCCGAGTCCCGTGGCCAACGGACTATTATGCTCGATCCTATTCCAACGAGCGATCCTAATGAGCCTTTAGTGAGTATTTAGTCTTTTGTGAAACTATTTGCTTTCGATCTGACGAGAAAGAATTGGAGCACCCTCCGCAAGGCTGTCAACTGGACCATAGTCCTGGGAATGACGATTGTTACATTCACCCTGTAAGTGAAACCTCAGGTCGATTTATCCCGAGTCGTACTCATTGTATACGCCTTTGGATAGTCTTTCGATCCAACCAATCTTTTGGCAGCAAATGATAGTTGATCTTCAGGTCGAGTATGAGCAGCTGAATCAATCAATGTCGGTCAACTTCGTAGGCCTTGCCATGGGATGCGTGGTTTTCATACCCGTGGCGAAGAAATATGGCCGTCGTCCCGTATACATCGTCTCAGCCTCGGTCCTACTCGCGACTTCATTTTGGATGTCTAAATTGGAGACTATAACAGAGCTCTACATTTGCAACCTATTACAAGGGCTCGGAGGGGCAGTCAACGAAACAATTGCAATGATTACGGTACGAAATACTCTTAACTTGAAATTCAAGTTTTAGCTGACATTCCTCAGATTGCAGATCTGTTCTTCGTGCACCATCGTGGCAGTATGAACGGTCTCTACATGACTATGGTGATGATTGGTGTATGCAATGAACCCTCCCAAATTGTTATAATCAGACCGAATGCAATTTCTAATATGGTTGCAGAGCTTTCTTACACCGATGGCAGCGGGTACTCAAGCAACTAGACAGGGATGGCGCTGGTCATACACAACGCTGGGTATCTTCAACGCCTTATTTGTGATACTTTTCATTTTTCTCTACGAGGAGACAAAATATACGCCTGTCATTTCAGGGAGTCCCAGACCCGGAACTGCCGAGGATGATAATCCTGAGAACACAGGCGACCCAGACACCAAAAAGGCACCGTCGGTGACCAAGGCTTCGATGTCCGACGAGCCAAGCACCCAGAGTCACCAGTTAGACACAACCATTCCAATCAATTCTTGGCGAAAACGACTGGCTCTTGTTACCGCGACTCCAGAATCGATTTGGCCCTATTATTATCGTCCTTTCAAAACCATCTTTACCTTCCCCGCAGTGATGTTTGCGGGCCTTCAGTATGCCGCTGGCGTCATTTGGTTGACAATTTTGTCAAGTGTGCTGTCCTTGGTCTTTCCACTTCCACCATATCTTTTCACTCCCGAGCAAATTGGATTTATGAGCTTGGGACCGTTTATCGGAAACCTACTCGGAGCAGTCTACGGTGGTGTTTTGGGTGATTGGTCGATCCTCTATTTCTCTCGCAGAAACAATGGATTTTACGAGCCGGAGATGCGTCTTTATATTCTTCACCTTCCGGCCCTGACGATGGCTGGAGGTTTAATCATGTTTGGTGCTACAATTGAGCGGGTAAGTTCAGTCGGTGATACAACCTTCTGCAAGATGGATATTTCTTCCGTCTCCCCTAGCTCCCAGTCATGGTGTCTCGTGCTGACAAAGCTTTCTTACCAGGGAATGCACTGGATCTATCCTAGTGTTGGTGGCGCCCTTTTCGGGTTTGGACTCGGCAGTATTGGTGATGCTTCCTTGACTCTGGTGATCGATAGTTACCGTGATGTAAATACCACCCCATTCACTGAGGCTCGCAGAGACCGACTATTGACACTCATTTTAGATTACCGGAGACGCCTTTACAGCAATTGCATTCCTTCGCAATGCCTGTAGTATTGGTATTCCATTCGCTATCACACCCTGGATCGCACGAAATGGGCTACAAAACATGTTCATTGCTTGTGGGTTTATTAGTTTCGGAGTTACACTTCTCGCAGTACCGATGATCTTCTGGGGAAAGACAGCTCGTCGGGCGTTAGCGGTGAGATATTATCGACTAGTTGAGCAACAGGGTAGCCTGAGTGCACACTGAGAATTTCTTTGTGAGATTCCCATGACATTCATGTATATGTGAAAATTCATTACAAATGACTTTCGAAGGGTTGGACTTGGTAGTAATCATGTCATTATGTTCTTTGGTTCCGTGAATGAAATAGCTCATTTTTATTCAAGATCAACCTCTCTTCAATTTCGCATTAATACTTTCTTGGGATTCAAGAGGTGCGATACGTGAAACATTAGATGCCTTCAAAAAACGGTTTCTATCTTGGGATTATCAATATGGTAGATAACAATACTCAGGCTGCATGAGAGCGCCGAAGAGGACAAGCAGAATACCCAAAATAAAGGTCACACCTGGGCAGCAACTAATTATACAACGAGAAGTTGGCTAGCTCGTACGTGTATGCTTCTCACAGCGAAGCTCTATGCGATGACGGAACTGTTCTCGAAAGAACGGACTTGGATATCCGATCTTCGGTTACGCGCATTTGATCTGGTAACCATGAAATGTCCCCATCGACTGCTGGAGAAAGTCTATTATCCCGCTTTAGCAACATAGTCGCCAAAGCCTTTCCGCACAGCCATGCTTGGACCATTCCCTCGCCACCAAATGCTGCAGACACCCACTCAGATCCGCCCTCAGCGCTATTAGATCCAGGTCGTTCTGTCACAGAACTGGGCAATTGTCCGACCCAGGGGAAACCATCTGCACTGAAAGCCATATTACCAGTCCACATCGCCTGCACTGGATCACCCTCAATCTCGCCCCAGTTTTGGCGTCCAAATACGACCGGGAGGGCGCCCGAGAGATGGATGTCACAATACAGACTCATTTCATCGTCCGTCGCAACTCCTAGATCACCAAGGCCACCACCTTCACTCCGGGCAAACCCGCCTCCGAACATCATTTGTCCACTCGGTAGCTGCGTGAGATAATCGAAGCCACGGTCATAACTGAACATCCAAGAATGTTTGGCAGCCTGGCAGGGGAAATTGCTTCCGGGTGTCTGAGCGGACATCTGTCCGCGTAACGGGAAAATACGACCACGGAGGCCGGGCACTAAATGGGTGACGTGTGCATTTGTGCAATGAATTACATGCCGAGCTGAGATCGCTCCTCGACTCGTCTCGACCCGATACTTGTAGGATGAAGATGGCGTCTCGCTAATTGACGTGACGGCGGTCTGATCTTCGACGCGGAATTGACCGTGGTGTTTAGAAATAAGATGGTCCAGAAGACTAGTCACGAACTTGTACGGCCACAGTGCACCTGCTGGTCCAGCGATAACACCATGAGCTCGGGAAAGCTTGAAATCTTCCGGCATCGACTTTCTATCATAAGCGATCCATTCGGCAGCTTCCTCTGGCATGCCGGCCTTGAATCGACTCAATCGCTCCAAAGCATCCTTCCAGGCCTCCTCTCCAAAGAATGCGCTTAAAAACTGTACTTTGCGTGCCTGGACATGTTCGGTAAAGCCAAGATCCTCGCAAACCTTGAGCATCTCCTTCAGGTGGGCAAGACGGAAGCGAAGGGTCTTCTTTGCAACTTCCTCCCCGTGCTCGTCCGCCAGCTCGGAATATTCGTCTGCAGTCTCCAGGATATGCCCACCATTTCGACCGGTAGCTCCACTGCAAATATCGCGAGCTTCAACCATAATGACAGACGGGATTTCCCGACTGAAGGAGTTGGACTTGATGCCATTTTCAAGCAGGGTGTGTGCGATGGATGCGCCAGTGATACCTGAGCCGATGATAACAACATCAGCCTCGGCCGGGAGAGGCTTTGAGGACCGAGTCGCGAAGCTTGCATGAGGATCCTTGAGCCAAAAGGATGACGTAGTTGTATTTTGAGGAATCCCCGGATCTGCGAAGATGCGATCTAGAGCTTGTTGTCGCTCTATAGCTGGGGTCGCAGGATCTTCCAGGAGCATATTGGCGAAAGGCATGGTGTCGTAATAAAAACGTGGACGAAACTATCGGAGGATGGTATGAAAATGAGCTTTTACTTCTGTGAAGAAAAGCAAATAGAGCTGATTCAATAAGAGGAAATAGCAATCTCAAATAGGGCGCGATGGCGTGTTGTAACCGGCAGCCAAGGGTGATCGTTCCTGGCTAATCAGCTGCAACCTCTTGGACTTCCCTGATCCTCACTAGTGACCCTCATACCACCTCGACATCAGTTCCAATCTATGCAACTGCCTTAACCTTTCTCCGATAACTGATAACTGATAAACGTTTGGGGTAGGGTCCACCTGCTTGTTTTGATGCCTGCGGGGGAATGACTCCACACTTCTGGAACCCGCGGATTCCGCACTATCATGAAGCATAATGCGATGAGTTAAAAGCCATTCCAGACTCAAGAAATGTGAATTCACAAAGGGAAAAATAACCATACTTGACTCATCTCCAATCAGCTGACCATGTCTACTTCTCCCTCGCCTGGCAATGCCTTTTTCCCCGATGGCCCGCAAATGCGCCTCCCTTCCATCGCCTTTCTCTACCGTCTAGAGTGCGAAACGACCGAGGACTTTGATCTTGGAGCTCCACATGATTCTGGAGTCATTCGAAGCATCGTCAATATCACACGCGGTAGCTTGAAGGGACCTGGGATTGAAGGCAATATTTTGCCTCTGGGAGGTGCGGACTGGGCTACCGTTATCAAGGGAACACATGTATGAGAACTAGAAATCGCTTTGGGAGTTTTTATAATGACCATTATCCAGTCCATGAAGCTTGATGCTCGCTACACGGTCCGAACGAATGATAACTATTATCTCTACATTCGTGCGCATGGACTTTACCGTCCTGGCCCAGGGACAAACTATGCGAAGCAAGTCGAAACTGATCCGACTATGATACCCCCGTCGACGATATCGCAAGACGATGTGGAGTTTTTCTCGCATCTGCGGATTGAGGCAGGTCCAGGGCCATACAACTGGTTGAATGGGCTTGTGTGTTTGGGAGTTATGAGTTGCCAAGATGGAAAGATCTGGATTGACGCGTATCATCTGACCAATTTCCCTGGTGTCAAGCCGGAGAACGTGGTTGCGAAGGCATAGATTCACGGTAGTTGAGGAGCTTGCGTGTACCGAGGCGCAAAAGCAATCTGTGTCACATAAGATGCACTTAGCCGAATCGAGTATGTGGACGCACCGAAACAGCGCGAGGCATTCATATTGTGGAGACGCGGTGAATGGTGGGGAAGCTACTGATGGAATGCCCCTCATCGTTACCTTACTACTATCCTTATCATCACAAGATAATACTACTACTACTACTAGTACTACACAAAATATTTTTATATAAAGATTGAAGTAGCCAACAGGTGAAAGCATCAAATTTATTCAATTCACTCCATTCCTCATGGCAACCGAAGTCACTGCACCCAGCCAAAACTGGCAAGAGCTCGTTGCTCGCAAACAAAGCGAATGCAAACAGAAAATCCCTTCCGAATGGACCCTCAGCACGGATTTTCTAGCCGTACCATCGCGATTACTCGAACATAATCTGCCGCGTCGGAGTGGGTTGCTGTCTGAGCTCGAGTTGGATCTCACAGAGAACTATACCGCAACTCAGCTGTTAGCAAAGCTGGCATCGGGTGAAGCTAGCTCATTAGCGGTCACCACAGCCTTTTGCAAACGAGCAGCCATCGCGCAACAAGTGGTACGTTCGACGAAAAAGTAACTAGAAGTTGTCTCGGATACTAACACCACTTGGTCATCTCTAGACATCCTGCCTCACAGAAACATTCTTTCCAGAAGCTCTCGAGAGAGCTAAAAGTCTCGACGCCTATCTACAGCGCGAAGGCAAACCCATTGGCCCGCTGCATGGGCTGCCTATCAGTATCAAGGATAGCTTTAATGTCAAGGGGCTGCAGTCTACTATAGGCTATGTGGAATTTCTCAAGCAAGAGCCGGCAACGACGAATTCTGCTCTGGTTGAATTGCTTCTGGCACTAGGAGCAGTCCTATACGTGAAGACAAACATCCCTCAGACGATGATGGTGAGTTCCCACAACCTCTCTTGGTATTTGTCGTGCTAAAAACGTTCAGACTGGGGACTCGGACAATAACATCTTCGGCCGAACCCTCAACCCGCACAACACTTCTCTGACGGCGGGTGGATCAAGCGGCGGCGAGGGAGCACTGGTAGCATTCCGCGGGTCTATTCTGGGCGTGGGAACCGATATCGCAGGTTCAATTCGCATCCCTGCACTATGCTGCGGAGTCTATGGATTCAAGCCAACCACATCCCGAGTTCCATTTGGTGGCCAGGTTTCTGGCGCTCTGGAGGGAACTCCAATCGTTGCTCCATCGGCCGGTCCATTGGGACACAGCGTCTCGGATTTACAGCTGTTCATGAATGCTGTTATAGGTGATGGTCACGCATGGCGTTACGATCAAACGGCAGCGGCCGTGCCGTGGAATCAATCTCAGCCTGCCAAATTTAAGAACAACGAGAGTCTGACCATTGGCGTGCTGTCCGAAGACAAGCAATTCCCTCTTCACCCGCCCGTGAAACGAGCTTTGCAGAACGCAGTTGAAAAGCTTGCGCGTGCCGGCCATACAATCGTGCCAATTAAAAATGATACTGAAGATGATCTTTCTGTGGCATATGCCAATCGTGTCGGGTTTCAGTACTTTGTCTACGGTCCGCATATCGATAATATTGCGCCCAGTGGCGAACCACCTGTCGAGTCAGTCGCAAAGCACGCCTCTCCTATGTTCACGGGGCCATGGCCGGTAGACATGGAGCTAGACACCTTCGAAAAGATCCAGAAGCTCCATGAAGCTAGAAGCCGGATTTCTGATGCCTGGCGACAAACATGGGTGGAGCAGAAGCTCGATGTGATTATTGCCCCCGGAGCTCAAAATACGGCGGTCGCCTATGATACGTTTGGATGGCCACCCTATTCTTTGATATGGAACGTGCTTGACGTAAGTACTGTTGCTTTTTATTCTGATCATATTTGTGAAAATGGCTGATTTTTGGTCTAGTATCCCGCTTGTATTATTCCGTTTGGAAAGGCTTCCAAGGAGCTGGATCCAACAGAAATGAAGACAGCAGATAGTGTGCAGCCGGACTGTGAGTACTCTCCTAGCAAATTTTGCATATCCTCTTCTTACTATTTTCAGATATTCCCGGTGAGGTGGATGGTGCGCCGTGTGCTATTCAGGTGGTTACAGCACGCTTCCAGGACGAAGCGTGCCTTCAGGTTGCAGATATCATTGATCGAGCGATCCGTAACTAGTCTACTAGATAGAAGATCGATCACCCGGAGCTAGAGTTACGTTTGAGAATAACTTGAATATTTACTTTCATTGCAATTCAACGAGTTCATGGATTATAACCGTAAAAGAATCGTAACCAAGGTATCTAGTTTATGTGCGGGTCCAACTCTTCATCCATACTTCAATGTATCTCTGTATCAGACCTGCAGCAACAGGGTCTTTGACATCACCGAGCGAAGGACAGTCACGAATTGTGCTGCCTGTTTCAAAGAACAGGCCCGCTGGCTCTTCGTCATCTGCCTCCGGCGTCGGAGCATTCTCGTACTTCCCCTTCCAGAAATCTAGAAGCTTGATGCTGGGGTTCGTCTCGGGATTAGGATCGCTATTTGCGAGTCTCTTGAGCCACTCCTGTGGCGACACAACCTCGAAATCAGGCAATGCGCATCCCTTCTTCAAAGCTGGGAGGAGATCATTTTTCCAGCTAAATGAATTTGGGTTGACCAAGTGATACACTAAGTCAGCGTTCGAAGATTTGGCATTATCGGGGTTCAGTGCCAAATCCGAGATAGCTGCAGCACATTGATCCACAGGCAACCAACTCGGTCGCTCATTGAGCTCCGGTAACGCCCCAGTTGTAAGGGTGCTGCGGAAAATGAGGGCGATGGCTTCAGTCTCATTCCATTGTGCGGTCACGGTGCCACCACCAAGCTGTCCAACTCGGAAGACGCGAGCGTACATGCCAGTCTTCCGCATCGCATTGCGAGTGATGTGCTCCGTAACGAGCTTTGATCGTCCATAGCCGATTTTCTGGGCATGCTCGATCTTTTCAACGGCAGATTCCGAAATGGAAGCTGGCTTGGGGGTGGCGCTAGCGGCGCTGACACTGGAGCAGAAGAAAAACCGGGCTGGGGAAGGAAGTTTAGATCTAAGGCAGAAGTTGATGAGATTGTATGTTCCCCGGATGTGCTGTTCCTCGAATGATCGAACTCCCAGATTGAAGTTGACAGCCCACGCACTGTGAATGATAGAGGTTGTAGTAGACAGAAGGTGATCCAGAACGTATCCTTCCAAGCCGAGGTTAGGCTTCGAGAGATCGCTAGGAACAGCATGTACCTTAGCGGTCTCTTCGTCTGTGAGGGAGATGTTGCGATCCGCCATAGCCTTCCAAAGTCGAGCTCCAGCGGAAGCTTGACCAGAGGCTCGAACGACGGCCCAGACCTCAGAAACACTCGATCGTTTGGCGATTTCGGCAACAACAAATGCGCCCAAGTTACCGGTGCCCCCCGTGACAACCACTACTTCTGATTCAGGCTGTTGTTGAATTGTGGGATGGTGTTGGGTGAAGTGGGAATATTTTTCAATGAGCTCTTCCATGACCGTCAATTCATCCTCTTGTTCAAAGGTCTCACCAGTCCGCAAGTGATAGAGATGTTTTGCAAGATCGCTGACAGTTCCCTTTTCGAATACAATATTTTGACTGACACTTTCCGTGTTCTCTCCAAGATCGAGGTCTCGCACGATGCTTCTCCAAATTTGGGTTGTCTGCAAGCTGTCCACGCCAGCTCCGAAGATGTCGGTTTCGGGGCTTGGAAGGGGCACACCCAAGTCCTTTCGGAATCTTGTAAGCAGCCACTCCTCCAGTTCAGGTACGCTCAGGGCAAGGTCGCCCTTCTTCTGATCAGTGCCTTCAAAACCAGCATAGGCATTTTTGATATCATCTTCAAACACCTGGTAGACTTGAGCACGGATGCAGGTTCCCTTGTCAGTTTTAGGATACACGACATCAGCATCCTTGACCACAACCAGCTCCCTTGGAAGGCGGGAAAATGTTTCGGCTTGAGAATTCGCTGCTTCAACCGCCGGCCAAATATGATCTAAGAATTGCTCGTTGTTTAGGTGAGTAGCCTTTCCTGGGGCTCGGAAGATGAGCGCTCCAGGAACGGTGCGCTGAATTCCAAAAACAACACACTCTCCAACCAATTCCTCCTGGCGAATACGGCCCTCGATGGGAATTGGAAGAACCTTTTCCCCATTAACAAGGGTAAGCCTGTCATCGAGTCGACTCAAATACTTGTAATAATTGCTCTTCTTGGGGTCGGGGTGGCGGGTGAATAGATCAGATGTGCGAAAGCTGTTTTCTGGGTTTTGCAGCGAAAATGGCGGTTTAGAGTTGGAAGGGCCTTTACTTGGGAGGCCATCCAAAGCAACACATTCAAAGACTCCAGGCGATATTTCGTCCATCAGAGTATGGTCGGCAACGGGGCGATGAAGCCTCATATATTCCCACTCAACATCGGAAGGATAGCGAAACGAAGTCATGATCTGGCCGGTCTCAGTCGCACCATAGTTGCCGCTCAGATTAACACCTTGTGCAACAAGTCTGTCTCCTAGGTCGCTAGGGCAGCTAGACCCACCATAAATCACGAGCTTTGGTTTGACTAGTTCTTGAATTCCCTCCGGTCTTTCTGACAATAACTTGATCACATATGGAACGGCACTGATCTGGTGAGGCTGCGCGACTTGCAATGCGTCATAAAGGTTCTGATATGTGACTGGAAGGGAGTGGTTTCCAAGGTAGGCCGGGGCTCTGGTATAAAGTGCTCGCCCCAGTTCCATTAAGGCATGGGAGTGGAATAATGGACTGATGTTGAATACCCGGAGGCCGAAGCTCTTGCGCCAATTGGCAAGAGTCTGATAGTTCGTCAGGAAGATAGGCTTCGGAAATCCCGTGCTACCGGATGAATGCAGAATCCAAGTAATCTTTTTGCTCTCTTTGTTAAGGTCTACCCCTGATCGCTCAAACCGAGGTGTGGCGGCGGGCTTGTTGAACCAATTAGCCCGTGCCAGCATACGACGGCGGGTGAACCCAGGCTTCTCGGCGCCGATGTCTTTCGCAATTGGCCCGTACTGATCAAGACTGATCATCTCGTTGCAGTTGACCATGTTCAATAACCTTATGTATGCCGGAGCTGTGAGACGTGTGGAGAGGAACAAGACCGCATATCCAAGACGATTGAGCGCGAAAAAGGTGAGGACAACTTCAAAGCTCGATCCGGCGAGCATTGCAATGACTGGCGCTTCATCCAGACTTGGATCCTGGATGGATATTAGTTAAACTCCAATTTACTCAAAGGCACTTTTCAAACATACCGCTGCCTTGATCCCCTGCTGCATATAATATTTTACAGCTAGATCTGTGTATTGGTCGAGGTCCCGGGCCGTATGTTCCTCGAAATCGTCGGCCTTTCGAGCGGGATAGCATATCAGCGGCTTGCGTGCTTGATCCGATTGAGCCGCATGCGATCTCAGCAAGCCATCGATGGTCATAAATTTTTCAACCGGAGGATAGTCGGCGTGAAGGGTTCCATTGAACAAACGCTCCGCGATCTCCTCTTTGCTCAGCGATGCTTGCACCGCCACCCTGGTGACGGTCTCTGTCTCTGTCATGGTCGCCATAGTGCGTGTGTAAATCAGGATAAATCAGGACTGGCGTCCATTTTGTCTTTATATTCCACCCCGCGTCGCGGCGACTACCCCACGTTCTTCGGCGCCAACCCGAGGCGATGCTTTTCCGGGTTTCCGTGGCGGATTCCCGCCACCTGTCAATCATCGGAGAAATATCCACTCCTCGCTGGCGAGAGCGTGCTATTCAAGTTTAAGATACACATTCAGAGGAGATGATGTCCGCTCGATTGAATGCTGGAAGTAGAATCTGCCAGGTCTCACCGTGGCTGTAATCTTTTGTTGCGCGCCATTCTTTCCCACGCGAAATTGCCTGCTCGGATAACTTCAATCCATCTCCACTCGGAATTATGTACCCGAGAGAACCCCTCACACGACCAGGTTTATCCGTAGGCCAGAATAAATTCGTTCCCGGATATGAAATGGACTTGAATATTTCAAAGAACCCAAGTATTCACACGGACTTGAAGTCGCGTCTTCATTGTGGAACAGAGACTGCCGGGTGGATGACAGTCCTGAATTGGCTATCCCGATTGAATCCAACTGTTGATGTTCCGCTCATCTATTTCACGCCGACCGAAGATAATGGATATTTCGCGTCCTGGGATACCGGCCGTTCTTGACTCCTTTTGCATGCAGACGACATCGAGACGACTGTGAAATTGCGGGGGTGAAGGATGAAGAAGATTTGTTCGCAACAGTGATCTTTTGTATCACATGAATCATCCTACGGCCCACAGCTTTGTTGGCGAAGATAGCTTCTATTCCTTTCAATATTCACACAAATCGCCATTTTTTCATCGTCTTTATTGTCTCCTGCTTCTCATTGTTGGGATGTAGCCACAATGCAGAGTTATTATACTAGGGCAACATGCGGCCCCTCGGGTGCAAGTACTGAACCTTGGATTTCGCGATTTTTGATAACATCCATCGGTCACACTGCCGGTCTTTGTTATTTTTCAAGCATATAACAACTACTAGTGGCTACTATTATCAAATCTGATGTGCGGTAGTAGGAAAATATGAGCTTGAAATCCTTGCTGGGGTATGTTCAAATCTATTTCCATCCCCTTTATTCCAGCCAATCGCTTATTCGAGATATCCGGTAGATAATCAGTATATTAATATGCTCTCGGCAGTAAACCAAGCCCATGGTATTATGGTTCAATTTACTTCCATTGGCTACTCTAATGATCCTGGCCTAACTTTGCCAAGTATAGCAGAACCGGCCCGATGCGAGGCGACTGCGGTACTAATTGCGCTCTCCACTGTCAATCTTTCCCTTAAATTTTGCAGGCATTCATTATGCACATCATATCTCTTTCTGAAATGATTCAAGTCTCTTGCCACTGGTGAATTTCCCGGTCCACAGTACCCCGCGAAGCCCGTCTCCGCACGCTCTCCACGCTGGGTGGATTGGGCGCTCTCCACTGTGAGCCGGTGAACAATCTCATAGGGGTACGAAGGATAGTACTTGGGAAACGATACAAAACTATCCGACTCAAAACGCAGACACAGAGGCAAAAAGCACATTCCTCATAGCGAATTTCACAGGAGTCCAAATTTCTCAAAATAAGTTTGTGAGCGCCGTCAGTAAGCGTAGATCGGTGCGGTAACACAGTGGAGCCCCAAGCTAAACATAATCGGCAAGAATTCGGCCTCCACCTTGGAAGGAGCAAGTCCGATGCCGGCATGCGTTCCCAATAGTCCAGTCTCAAATCAACAAAAAAATGGAGCCAATTACCCCTCGCAATTCTCAACGCGAAATTGAACTCATATCCGTGGAACTTCATGATTCACAATGAAGTCGCAACCTATTAATCTGCCTCCTTCAATGGAGTCACAACACGGCATTTCGGAAGAAGAACATGGAGAACACCCTCCCTATCCATTGGCCGGAATTGAGGATGAGAAGAAGGGTGAGCCTGAGCGGCAGGATGCCTTTGGCGATGAGGAATTTGCAGAAGTCAAGTACAAAGTATTGAAGTGGTGGTACGTATGCACCAATTGATGATTTTAACGCTTTGCTGCTTTTTGCTCTGACTGATTATTGTCACTTCCAGGCAATGCGGTCTACTCATGGTAGCCGAGACTATCTCATTGGGCATTTTATCGCTTCCAGCGGCGATTGCTGGCCTGGGTGTTGCTCCGGGTATAATCATTTTAATTGGCCTGGGAATCGTGGCTTCTTACACTGGGTATATTTTGGGACAGTTCAAATTAAGGCATCCTCACGTCTCAAGTATTGCCGATGCCGGTGAAGTTGTCCTGGGTCCATTTGGCAGAGAACTGTTCTTTACCGGGCATATGCTCTACCTCATCTTCATCATGTCTAGTCACATCTTGACATTTACCGTGGCTATGAACACCATTACTGAGCATGGCACTTGTTCGTTGGTATTTGGGGTTGTTGGAACAGTTATTTCTTTCTTCTTCGCGCTTCCAAGAACCATGAAGAATATGACATGGTTCTCTCTCGCATGTGAGTTTGATTATAGTGATTGTTGCTGATTTTTAGTACGGAGTTAACTAATTTACCCTTCTTCAGCTTTTGTCAGCATATTGACTGCCGTTTTATTGACCATGATTGTACTTGGCATTCAAAACACGTCCACCACTTTCACCGTGACGAGAACCGCTTCCTTGGCCAATGCTGTTATATCAGTTTGCAACATTGTTTTTGCATACGGTATGTCGATTCAAGCGCGGACCAAGACTGAAACCTGAACTAAAACCCCACCATAGCGAGCCACAATACCTTTTTCAACATGATGGCTGAGCTCGAAGATCCGAGAGAGTTTCCCAAAGCACTGGCATTGCTACAAGCCGTCAACATCTCGCTTTATACAATAATCGCGCTGGTAGTCTACCGCTACGCTGGAGATAGTGTCGCCTCACCGGCATTGGGGTCAACTGGTCCCCTTATTTCGAAGATCGCCTATGGGATAGCCTTACCCACGGTAAACAATCATCGAAAACCCATTTCCTCCATCTATGTCATTCGTACTAATTCTTCTTGGCAGATTGTGATCGCCGGCGTCATCTATGGCCATGTCGCAGTTAAAACCATTTATATCCGGATTTTTGCGGGAACAGAGCGCATGCATAAGAGAGACTTAATCGCGGTCGGTGTGTGGGTTGGAATGGGTCTCGCTGTTTGGGTTATTGCGTGGATTATCGCATCAGCGATTCCAGTCTTCAATAATCTGCTTGGCTTGATGGTATGTTCTACACACCGGTCTTCCTTACTTTTGATGATTCCATTTTAACTGATATGCTTTAGAGTGCTTTATTTGCGAGCTGGTTCAGCTTCGGAGTCCCAGCTATTCTTTGGCTACATATGAACAGCGGATCCTGGCTATCATCACCTTGTAAGATGGCTTTAACGGGAATAAACTTTGGTATTATCTGTATTTCTATGACTCTGGTTAGTTTTCCTTTTTTCACTGCGTATCCGACACACTTTACGGAGCGACTGCTAATGATGCAACCAAATCTAGTGCGGACTTGGCGTATACGCCTCAGGAAAAGCTATTCACGACAGTTCAGCCAGCGGCAGTTTTTCCTGCGCCAATAATGCATAGCGCTCGATTTCGAAAGAACAACCAAATCCCACACAACTCAACCTCAACTCAAAAAGCGAGAAGCGGCGCACAATGCCAGGATGGGTACGAGTGTGATGAATTTTAAAGGAATAGAAGTGTGCCGGTCGTCATAATATTCAGTACGTTCAAAAACGCTGGCGCGGCCGATGACCATATTCTGTAAACAGGTTGCAACGCTGTCTAGAAACAATGTCAGTAAAGGCATACATCGACCACCACCACTACTACTACTACTAGCATCTAGTATGCAGCCAAGTGTGCTCCGAGACCAACGTACGGGCGAATGGTCCAAATTCAGAGCCCCCCGTCAGGTATCGAAGTTGCTGCATTGCTGCCTCTTCTGTATTGCTTAGCAAGGATGATACTAAGGCGATTTCGGCGACGTAGGGTATTGATTCCTTAATTGCGCCAAAGGCCGAGAGGGTGGCCCATGCCCATGCGGAGCTTAAAAATCCTGATCCTGTTGGATTCTTGACTTGAATTGTTTTTAGTTGCGGATCTGCCGCGGGGACCATATCCTGGAACTTGGTCATCGAAAACATTTCGGAGATTTTCGGAAAAAGCTTGAAGCGACGTTCTTTTTCCATGGTGGATATGGGCCGTCGCAAGTTGTGGATTGAAAAGAATGGAGGATGATGAGCTGGAGAGAGAAAATCGATAGGGGAAATAATTTGCGAGACTCCAAGAAATGGGCATCACTGAGAGCAACAAAGAACCATTATCTACGGACAAGCATCCGAGCAAACACAGCATGCAGTTTCTTATGACAAATACGGGAATTCCTTGTTCGACTCAGGCTTAGTGAAAAGAACAAGGATAATATAGCATTCACTGCTTCTGAAGAAATTACATTCAATGATCAAAGTAGAGTACAGGTATGAAGCCGATCCATCGCCATCCTATCTAAACCAAGGCAAAATCGACTAGCTTTTCAGTGAGTCGGGGGGAGCTGTAGGAAAATGAAAGAGCAGGTTAAAATGCGATGAGAAGAGAGAAAGAGAATCAGATCACGGGCTTGGTGTCGCGTCGTCGTAACGCGGGCCACCATCATCGTCGCCGAAACCCGCACCAGGCGTAGCAGCCGCACCACCCATGGCCGGCGTAGGAGCATCATAGGCTGCAGGAGTCGGGGCGTCATAGGCACCGCCACCACTACGCTTCGGCATACCACCGGGGGTTGGTGCGTTATAAGCACCCGGAGTCGGGGCATTGTCTGCCCAGGCGCCAGGTGTGGGCGCAGAAGCACCGGGTGTAGGGGCGCTGCCGTAAGCTCCGGGGGTGGGAGCAGAGTAGCCTCCAGGGGTGGGGGCATCGTCGAAATCACGCTGGTCTCGGCTGTTGGGAAGACCACCCCAAGCGGGAGTGCGGTTGCCGGCGCCGGCATTGCCCCAGGCAGGGGTGCGAGATCCAGATGCGAAGGCGTCATAGCCGGAGCCGGAGTCGTATGGGGTGCGAGAGCCGGAGTTCCAGGCTGGGGTTCGGTTGCCAATACCACCGTACGCAGTGCGGTTTCCGGCTTCCCAGGGGTTGGAGGTTCGTGATCCGTCGTTCTTCCATGCGGGAGTGCGAGACCCACTGTTGCCGCCCCAAGCAGGTGCTAGGTTATGGTTAGTATTTGTATTAGAAGGAGGGTGCCTTTGAAACTTACTTCGTGATGAAGCAGCGCCTCCCCATGCTGGGGTTCTTGATGAATCTCCCGCGGCCATTGGAGTACGGCCGCCTGACCAGCCACCGTCCCGGCCAGGAGGTGCAGCCGACGCACCGTATGGTACGCGAGATCCTCCACCTCCGCCTCTGCCGCGGCCAACGTCGAGTGATTGTTTTGTGATGGGGCTAAGACATATTAGAATGAGACAGTGATAAGAAGGGAAAGGACTGACTCTTTGGGGACAAGGATATCTCGTTCGATATGAACGGGCTTGTTGGATGTATAGAGTTCGACTTGAGCAGTGTTATCGTCTGCATCGCGGACAATACCGACCAAGCCCTTATAACGACCCTTGCGAACAGTCACGGTCTTGCCGAGCAAGCGGTCACGGCCACGTTGGGGAGGCGGCATATTAGCACCTCGTCCACCACCCGGGGCTTGCATCGCGAGAGCAGGGTTCAGCTTGGTGAGGTCAGGTCCTGCGGGACGACCACCCCTCGCTGATACAGTAACGACGTTGGTTGTTCGCATCACAGACATACCTGCGTTCTCAGCCTGTGCTTTGTTGTGGAGAAAGAGGAATGAACGGTGGATATGACGAATAACTCCACTGCGCTGTTCACCATAGAGCTCTTTAACGGTGTCGCCAAGTCGGATCTCAGCACCATTGCGATCGGTTGCGACAGCATCCCGGCGAGGGGTAATCTTGTTGGCAACCTGCGTGGGGAGCACATTGCGAGTAGAACCGTTCTGATCCATGACACGGAGAGATTCACGGTCGACTTTGATGACACAGGCGACGGTAGCAGCACTGTAATTAGGTTAGCATTTCGATCGATTTGTGCACATTGAGTCCAATACTCACTCAAGCTGAACAAGGTCGTGGACATCGTAAATACCGAGCTGGCCATCTGCAGCCATCTCAGCAGAGAGACGAAGGTCTTTGCTGAAGACCGTAATCTCCTGCATACTCATATCGCTGAGCAAGGTGACAGTGTCTTCCTTGACTTGAACCACCATACCCAACTCGTTCTGATAACGACTACCTCCAATGACCTTAACGTGGTCACCCTCACGGAAGCGCTTGCGGAGGGTTCGAACAGGAGCATCGATGGTCTGGCCAGCCAGATCTCCTTCGGTGACTTCCAATGAGACAATGTCGCCACGAGTGGTTACCGTTCGGCCAACCAAGCCCTGCTGTTCACCCCGGTACACTTCAACCGGGTCACCAGGTTGGTATGCGTCTTCGGCTGTCGAGTTTTTCAATGTCTCGGCCAGCGAGGCCAGATCCAAGTTAGCAGTTCCATCATCTGCACCACGGGCAAACATTGTTACTTCTTCCAAGCGCGGGTTCACGTTCTTGGTCAATAAGAGGTTTACCCGCATATCCTTGATGAGGAAGCCATCCTCGTAGTTTTCGTTGAGGTAGTTCCATGACTTGCCCCGGAGACCAGATGTAGATGAAAGGAACTTGCCATGCTTCTTCTTTGCCTCGGCTTCGCTGAACAGTCGTTGGGGAGGGCGAACAGCGCTGACGGCGCCACGCTTGCGCTTGGCATCAGGGCCGACGAGCGCATTGGCATCTTCGTTCATACCATAATCCAGTCGTGGGACTAGTCGAACAGTCACATTAAGACCGTTTGTCTCGACTTCCTCAATTTGAGCCAAGTCGCCCTGGTATTTTCCACGCTTGATGCGAACCCAGCCACCGGGTAGCAGCTCCTCTGACTTCTGGACGCGAAGAAGATCCGGCATCTCCTTGACCGGGACTAGAGTCAACTTCTGAGAGGGGTAGTAGAAGTTGATACCCTCCAATCCTTCGATGACATCGGGTTGTCGGCGAGCCTCACAGTAGAACCAACCCTGCATGATATTTCCACGTTCAAAGGCCGAGATAATGCGAATGGGGTTGCGGGAGTTCGCTGGGCGCTCTTCAATTCGTTTCTGGATGGAGAAAACAACTTCTCGCTCCTTGCCCGGCTTACAGCGACCACCCCAGATGCTGGGATCTTCGACACTAGGAAGCAACAGACGTTTCGGAACAACAAGAGCGTCTGAGGCCGCAGCGCGGTTTCGTCCGTATCGCTCTTTCAGCATCTGTGCTTGCTTTTCGGCATCCATGGTTGCGTCGAGTTCGCGCTGTCGGTCGAGTTGACGATGGCGTCGGTCATCGGTCTCAGCGCCGGCTGGTAGCGCATCCAGGTCATCGGGGTGCATTTCGGTGCCAAACTCAGCCAGTTCGTCCTCCTCATCTTCGGCTTCGTCCTCTTCTTCATCGACACCAGCCTCCTCTTCAATGAAGTTCATAACACCACCTCTTCTGCGCTTACGCGGACGATTGTTCTAGCATCACAAACACGGATCAGCATGATTCTCGCGAGCATCGCAGGAATGAGAGTACAAACCACTTCTTGTTCTTCCTCCTCCTCGTCCTCCTCATCTTCCTCATCTTCGTCATCATTGTCGTCATCATCGGCAACATCTTTTTCGTCTTCCTCTTCCACGTTGTGCTTCGCGTCATCATTCCTGTAGGAGGCGGTGTGACTGTCGTCGTCGACCTTTGCGGGCTATCCAAGATTGTATCAGCTACTTGCCCGGGCAGCCGTTCTGTTTGGCCAGCACTCACCTTGGCGTCCTCGGCATCAGAATCATCGACGTGAGGGGGATTGAAGTCATCGTCCTCATCTTCAGAGCCAAAATCGTGGTTCAAGAAATTGGACATCTTGTAGGAGTTGGTTGGAGGGTATCGCTGAGAAACGTGGAGCGGGTAAAGAGACTATTTGATGCTTGAAGTTCGGTCGCTAGAGCACCTCTGTCACGAAATGAATGAGTTAGTCTCCTCGAGGATGATTCATAAGGAAGATGGGGTAATCTGGAAATCGACTCACCTGAAAGCTTGCAGCGGCGCGTTCAAAGACAAAGACACGACAGTTCACGGGATGATTGACCGGTTCGACTCCAAACAGCGAAGATGGAGTGCGGTTTTCTCAGAAATGTGAATGCGACCGTCGAGACGAGAGAAAGACGCCAATGGCAGGGTATTCGCAGGAGAGCTGCGGGCCTTTGCGGGCTGTCACCAAGCGACCGCCGACGGTGAGGGTGGTCGCAATCCGGATGGCAAGAAAGAAGGGGTCAAAGTGGTGAAGGGGAGATTTGAGGACACAGGACACCGGGGGGGGAAGCGGTTTTTATACCTGGGGACCCAAGAACGCAGTGTCAGCAAATGGAGGATTGGAGGAAGTCGAGGAGTCGGAGATGCAATTCGCGGCGAAGTTCGAAGTTCCCAAGGTTCAACCTCAGGCAGTAAAGGCTTGGCGGAAATTGCACTTCTGGTCTGTCTGCCCGGCCCGATCGCATGTTTACTTTGGCGGCTGCCACAACTACACCTTCTATACTTATTATGTGAATGGTTGCATGGATGGGATAATGATATTCCTGCTGTGCAATCATACACACCAAGATCTTGTTAGATGTCTCTTGGTGCATCACCCCAAATTGCCAGTGAGAGTCGCCGATGCCGTCACTACCAGTCTGAGCCCTGGAGATGAGGCTCATATATGTCTACATATCCACCTGGGCACCCACGTTCGGTAGATATCTACTAGTACGAAATGCCGTTTAGGCAAAATAAACCCATTGAGAAGGTAAAATGGAAGGTACGCAGGTTGAAAGTAGGCAGGCACGCGTACATGATATTCACCACCTTCAAATTTCTCTACAGTTCAAGCTACCACCTAGGCATCTCCATTTTCCCCTTCCAACAAACGCTGCCTTTCTGCCTCTCTGATACCAAACAATGGATCTGACCAAAAAGCCTCCATTGCCATACAAGCCGGGATGGACATTCGCCGCTCATCCGCATACTCCGCCACAGGCGACCCCAGCAAACCGGTACAGCTTGTTTGCCTCCCTCGAAATGAAGCAAGAAATGGACGAAATATCGCTGTTGGAGCGATACATCAGACATCCGCCAGTTCCAGGCTTGGAGAGCAAAGGTACCCTTGAGCTGGAGATCCTTGCCCTACTCCGGGTGACGACAACAAGCGTGGACAAGTATTCACCGTAGTCCTCCGTGGACCATCTGCAGAGGCGAGATATGCTGATTGGAATCTCCCATCGCAGAAATAGCTCGTTGCCAAATTGTATGACCCGCTATACATGAATGATGATAACGGGTAAATGGATCCATTTAAATGTATGGATCACTACTACACCACTGAGGCCGAAACATATTAAGAATTGTTAGATCTACAAGGGCAAGGGATCCCACGATTTTATGGATCCTATTCGGTAAACATACCAGTACCGGATAGGATCCATAAAAACGGGCGTGAGGTACGAATGATACTCATGGAATACATCGAGGGATCTTCCATGTTCTCTCTTAACCCTGAGGCGGTCTCACAACCAGTTCGGCAACAAATTTTCCAAGCTATTGTCGAAATTGAGAGTCAAGACTTTGAAAAAGATTTTGATCTGAGCGACATGGCCACCCGAAATGTCATGTTGACTGGTCTGAATGAAAAACACCCGCAGGTGGTGTTGATCGATTTTGATGCTGCAGTATTTCTGCGTTGTAAGGAGGATTCGCCGGCAGAGGCCCCTGGGAGCTTCCTCGGTCAGTACATATCCCCTCTCCTCTGATGTAGGGACGAGATGAATGTTTTCGAAGAGTGGGTGGACTGGGATTGGACCAGGTGGCTGGAGAGCGAATTTCGTGATTTGCAGCATACAATCACGCCAGCCATGCGAGAAGTCTACAGTCGAAAGCCACCTTGGTGGAAATGCGACGCCCAATCTTCTGATTAGTGAGCTCTTTTGAGGCCGTTATGCCTCATTTTATCAGATCATGAGCCCAGAGACCTCTCCTCTTTTTGAACACCCCCCCAGAGTGTGTGGGCTGTGGGCTGTGGGCTGTGGGATTCGGAACGAGGTCATGCTCATGGGAAACTTGAACATGTTTACGACCAGTGCCCACATAACTTGCTTGGTGTATTCTAAAAGAGTGTAAGAACAGCAGAAGAACTATTGTGTGGCATCAGGACTTACACGCTGACGATGTGAGCAGTATAAAAAAATTGAAAAAAAAAACGCGTTAACTGCTTCTGTCGAGATAGCCTCGTTCTTGGTCTTTTCCATAATCACTATCACCACTCAATATCGTCCACACTTGCACACATCAAAACTCACTCAACAATCTCCGAATGGGCCTGACTGGGCCTCAATTAACCCTGAATTGCACCTCAGTCCGCATGGCGATTAACAACCGATACTCATTGACACCGAAAGCGATCCCAATAAGCAGATACGCGCCCCCAAGTCATCTGCCCAACTGCTTCTCTCCAAGAAAGAAAACGAAAGATCCAAACAAATCATTCCTCTTAAAACGATGCCAAAGAAATTTTCATTAGATTCCAAAGCTCCAACTTCAAAGGTTGATGGTCAATGGAAAAGGTATCTCCAATTTGAAATATATTTAATAGTATAATCTAGTCAGATGTCATTCAGCGTATCCTCGCCAAGTTGACGGTACCGAGAAGCCGCCGCGGTACCAAGATCCCCATTCGAGGCCTACGCCGGGGCCTTCTGCCAAACCAACTATTCGCGGTGTGGTGGATGTTTAAGCAAGAAGGAATCCCCTATATTGGGGGATTTTTGGCGGACGAAATGGGACTGGGCAAAACAATGACAAACAGGCACCTATGAACTTGAAATGGCGCCAGTACCAGCGAGGAAGAGACAGTATATACGATCGAACCATGAGCTCAAGAGGAAATGACCTTCAACTTGAACTAGAAGTTCTCCAAATGAACCTTGAGAAATTCGGAAGCATTTTGAACTATCCCAAAGCCACTGACATCTGTTTCGCAAAATCCGACTTGAATATATAGCTCGAAGAGCCACGGACTTACTCCTAGTAGTAGTACTAGTAGCTATCTAAGTACTGGAGATGGCAGGTGCAAAGGAAAATGCATATTGATGCAAACTAGGAAGGCACGCGTCCTTGACATTAACCACCCTTTTACTCTCGAGATTCTCCCAATGTCATCCTCACTTGTCTCGCCAATCATGCATCCAAAAATGCACAGAGCTCAGCCCCAAAACATGGAGACCCCTACGAAGCCCCTGCTTCCATATCATGCGGGGTCTCAACTTAGGGCATATGCTGATGGTATCCTACCGGAGCCAGACCCAGCGAGGGGCGGGTACTCACAAAGTAGGTACCCTAACAGCCGCAAATGAAGGATCGTTCATGATGAATCGCCCGAAGAAATCGAATCATCCCCAGCCGAGCAATGCCAAAGGCGTTATCCGCATACAGGGTCCTTGGGTAGAGCATTTCTCGACCTAAAGGTCGCAGTACCTCTCCAAGTTGGAGATGGTACACCCGTTCAAGTCTTCACAGTTGTTTTATGTGGATCGTCAGGGGAAAAGAAATATTCTGAGTTGAAAATGCAGCCCCAGACTCTTCTGGTGGCAAAAGCATTCGATCCTCTGTATTGCTATGATGGTGACGACCGGTACCTAGATGCCTTTCGTAAAGTGGAACGTTTATACGCACACGAGGTCCAAAGCTATCAGGTACTATCCGATTATCAGGGCCAGGGCATTCCCAAATTTTATGGCTCCTTCTCTCTTTGCCTCCTCGTACCCGGCACTACTTCAAGGCGCGAGGTCCCAATGGTTTTGATCGGATGCGTTAAGGGACCGTCTATGATGAGTCTGAAACCTGAACAGATCCCACAATCAGTCTGACAGCATATCCTTCGTACCATGATTGAGCTCGAAAGTTCAATCTACGAAAACAATGTGGACATGTTAGATCTGGCCCCGCGCAATACCATGCTGATTCGGCCAGATGGGGTCAAACCAGAGGTCGTGTTTATCGATTTTGCAGACGTACAGTTTCGTTCTGACAGACACTATTGGGATGGCGGCATACCTAGGAAACTCAGCACCCAGTACATTTCTCCACTGCTGCGCTGGAAGGGAGGGCCGCGAATGGGATTTGAAGGATGGGTTGATTGGGACTGGGACTCGTGGCTGGAGAGGGAGTTTGCCCATACCAAAAACACAATTACACCAGAGATGGGGGAGCATTGGTTGGGGGG